>OZ023263.1:246722325-246768267 GCA_964006375.1 Tillus elongatus | reverse complement strand
TAAGTAATTTGGTACACAATATTTAGAGTTTTTTCCAAATTGAAAATAAAATCTCAAAGACATGCGTTGAAACGACTTAGTGGTTGAAGTCCAATACCTGACAGACAGAGTAGTTAACTGCCATGTTGATTCATACAACAGATTTAAACCATACATCAACGTTAACCAAACTAAATATATACCAGGCATAAACCATTTTTTCTCTCTCTCTCAGGATTCGCCCGCGAGTTTGCCGCTCCGATAGCACTACAAGACATAACCATACTACCCGAACCAACAATTGTGAAATCTCGGCCGCAATTATGGAAAATGACAGGCGACATGAAATTAAAAAATTGCCAAATAATTGTTATTTAACTGGGGGATTTAATCGATTATTAAAATACACTATATTTGTAGCTTTATTAACGGCCCTAAATACAGTTTTAGCTCAGCATAGAAATATTATGCTGTCGCAGAATATAGCAAAAATGTAAACAAAATTAAGCCAAGTCTCTATCAAAATGATTCTAAGGTAGATTCCTTCATCTTTAAACTTAAACATGTCATATAAGATCCACACGTTTCAATGGTAATTCTACTAATTCTGTAATTAATAATTGTTACGTATACTTTAAATATAATATCCCGGACATGAAGCCGATCTAAAGTATCACGTAAATAAAACGTTAGTTGACGTGTGTCTAGATGGCGCAGGGGGGGGTCTAATCCAGCTCTATGAATGTATGTTTTTTATGTTTTATTTTGACGTTTGGAGAAAGAACAGTGCACAGATTTCATACGTTTTGAACAAGAACTAATTTTTGTTTAAAACGCCTGAATAAGTTTGTCACCTTTGAGTCTGCAAATATATTTTTGTTATTGTTGATATTGAAAAAACCGGTTTGATTAGGTTGACCATAACGAAATCATACTGGAGATTAATAAGGGAAAATAACTTATAATTTGACTGTTTTCTAAATATGACTTAAGTTTCCTTCTGGAAATCTTCTGTATGAAATTTGTAATAGAAGTGTCTTCTAAGGAGACTTACACTATCTACAGAAATAGCAAAATGTAGTTCTTTAGCTTCATAGAAAATTGAGTTTTAGGCATTTTTCTCAAAAGGAGTTTAAAAGCAAGATTTTTTTGATAATAGAGAGATATCGATGGTAACTTTTTCGAAAGAATTCTTCAAATCGGTGCGTACTCGGATCTCTAAAATCAATCTTCAAGGTCTGTGTAAGTTTAAAGTATTAACTTTGTTAATATGCCGTATAATTATAGTGTACAATTCTCATGAAATATCCCTACTATAACGCACTTGCTGCGTCCCGAAATTTTGTATTATACACTGTATAACTTTTACCTTAAGTACGATTATTAGCATTAATTTCATGAAAAGCAGCAGGGTCAAATAATTCAGAAAATTTTCAGTAGGCTACGTCTGAGATAACACATTTTGTGTTGTTGCGGACAGTATTTTTTAGTAATGTTACTTTTGGCATGTGCCTTAACAGACAATCTCTTGTAAATGTATTCGTTTAACCCGGCGTCCGACATGTGAGGTGTGACAAACCCAGAGAGAACTAAAATGTCCGACGATTTCAAAAATACCGCGCTCACATGCATATCCCTCTCGTCAGCTTTCGGAAATTGTCGAGTCTCTTAGCGTGCGGAGCCATTTTGACAACAGTTTGCTAGAGTTTGTGTTAATGAACGGTTTAGTTTACCTAGGGTTTGTCAAACCCCACGTGTCGGATTGTGTTACAAAATTCGAACATTTCTCAAATAAACTTCTATCGCAGTTTACGCGCCTTTGCTTCAAATGTTGAGGTATGTTTCCTTATTAAATGTCGATATTATTCACCAGCCCTTGAAATCATTAGGTTATCTATGGGAAACTACGAAAAGGAAATGCGTCGCCTCCAGGATCTGTGGAAGGAGGTGCAAAGCGAAGATGAAGAAGTAATTGAATCAGACGATCAGAGTGAGATAGACAATGTAAGCATAAACAGTTACTATCCAGATGTTGAGCAGGAAGCAAATAATGAAGATGGACAAGGTAACCTTATGGAAGCTGCCGGTGTTACCACTAACGCACACGAAAATGATGTAACCGAAAATGAATCTGAAATAGTGCAAGATCGAGAAAAATACTATTTACGGAAAAATGGAACTAAATGGAGAAAAACATATTATAACAGGAATGTGAGAACCCGAGGCGAGAACCTGGTGTCAAAAGATCCGCTAGAGATAAAAAAAAGTCCTCTTGAATGTTTTCTTATTTTCATCGATGAAGAAATGATAGACGATATTACGCGGTGGACAAATCAACGAATTGAGGAAAAAACACGTGAATGGGAGACATCTTCTTATTATCAAGCTACAAATAATATAGAGCTAAAAGCTTTATTCGGACTGCTATATTTAGCAGGAGTTTTTCGAAACAACCACCCTTTACTGAAGGATTTATGGAAAACTGACGGAAGCGGTTTTGATATATTTCGAGTAACTATGGCCCAAAAACGGTTTGAATTTTTGCTTACATGTTTGCGATTTGATAATAAAGAAAATCGCTCGCAAAGAAGCTAAATAGATAAGCTGGCACCTATTAGAGCCATAACAGAAAAATGTACTGATAATTGCAAAAATGCCTATTCGCCTGGTAGATATTTAACCATTGATGAGAAATTGGAAGCTTTTAGAGGCAGATGTCCATTTCGACAGTGCATACCAAATAAACCGGCTAAGTACGGCATTAAGGTTCACGCTTTGGTAGATGCCCGAACGCATTATTTAGTAAACATGGAGGTCTATGTGGGTAAGCAACCTGATGGGCCCTTTGCTCTTAGTAATACTCCAACTGCAATAGTGGAACGGCTCGTCAGTCCATATGATGGTAGTCACAGAAATATTACGTGTGACAATTGGTACACAAGTTACCATCTATTTGAAAAGCTCTGTACAAATCATCATCTGACTGGAGTCGGTACAATTCGAAAAAATAAAAGGGAAATCCCTCCGACATTTTTGAATGTTCGAAATCGACCAATAAAATCAAGTGTTTTTGGTTTTCAAGAAAATTTTGCAATAGTATCGTACGTTCCAAGAAAGGGCAAGGTGGTTCTGCTGATGTCAACCCTTCATCGTGACGATTCCGTAGATGAATCCGAAGATAAGCTACCTGAAATAATTTCATTCTACAATCTAACGAAAGGAGGGGTAGATACAGTAGATGAATTGTCTGCAAACTATAATGTATCTCGCAATAGCCGACGATGGCCTCTAACACTATTTTTTTCTATAATGAACACTGCCGGTATCAATTCCCAGATAATTCATCGTGAAAATAATAATGGATTAATTCTAAAAAGAAAAGATTTTCTCACAATGTTGGGGTTTGAATTGATAAATGATTATCAAAAAGCAAGGATGACCAACTTTAGAATACCTCGCGAAATAAGGACGGCTTTGCTCAAAATCAGAGGAGAACCCGAAGAACCTCCTACAAAGAAACAAAGACCTAACAAACCGCGCAGATGTGATTTTTGTCCTCGTAATCGTGATCGCAAAACTAAATATGTATGTGAGGCTTGCGAAAACATGTTATGTTTAGAACACGCGTTTATATACTGCGAAAATTGTAGTCACTTTGCAAATCATAACTTTTTTGGTTTTACATATTTTGATATAATTTTTTTATATAGTACACTGCAATGTATTATTTACTTATATTCTATTGTTTCTGTTTATTTGATAGTATAGAACCATTGTAAATAAAAGTTTTTTATAAACGTTTCTTTTACTGCCTAAAACAGGATGATGTGAGCTTTTCTTTTTTAATTTTCTTCTTCCAAAGAAGTTTTTGTGTTGCTAATGAAGAAATGTGATATTTGTATTTAGTGTCATAAAATATATATATCAAAAATTCAGTTAAAGAAAATTAAAAAAAAATAATTGTGGGGTATGTGATACCCTACATGTCGGAAGATGTTAATGATTTTCACATGTCAGACGCCGAGTTAAAGCGAATTCAAGTATCTTGCACACTTGTTATTAGACCCAGCGGAAAATATAAATCAGCAGAATATCGCGACGAAGTGAACTAAAAACATTTATTGCTGCTGAACGATCAACTTTTTCCTGCAGTGTCGATATGACATTTACCACAAACAAATGTTTTATATCCTACAAGAAACCAGAAGAGATAAATACCTCGTCCATGTTCCTGTGAAGTTACCTAGATGACAATGTGGTATAATGTTGTTTATCCATATTAGCACTAGGCACAACACTTCACGTCACCTGGAGAGTCACTCACCGTCAGCTTACTACAGTGCCGATGTCTTGTTTCAGACCGCGAGTTCTTCTCCGACACGGTCCCGGTGCTCACTTGCTGAGGACTCTTCCACTTCTTGGTCTCTTGGTCCTCCTCGTTTACCTTAGTTGCATGCACGTGACGTCACTAACAGGTTGTATCTCTCTAGAGGTGGCCCGCTCTGCTATCATGGGGGCCGACAAAGATGCACGCTAAAAGAATGAAGAACACTTCATGCGTTCTTCCTTTTCTTCGCTAACATCTTCTATCATTACGTTACCTACACTATACACCGCACTGCAGGTCAGCATGCGAAAATCTTAGATTCGAGTGTAACTTTGATGATGCCTCTTGAGATATCAGACCCGTAAAAAATACGACGATTTCAAGTTGTTGTTAATGCATTTATTTTATTAATATTTCTATTTATTTATTTTTAGTGAATTTTCATTTAAAAAAAACTCACTAATACAGAGGTATCCATTATATTTTAAATACGGAACATGGGTCGAGTGTTACATCATTTGAAAGCTCTTTCTTTTCTGAATTCAGCACACTTTTTTTTTTGAAGTTATATCAACTCGTTTAAAAATTATTCACAGTTGAAGATGCAAAAACGCATTTCACTCATTCCGATAAGAAATGTGCTGATAGTCAATGTTTTGTTGGTTTGTAAACAAAAAAATGAACTATCAGAACATTTCTTATCGGAATGAGAGAAATGCGGTTAATTACTTCAGTTTATTGGTCGGCTTCATACTTGATAGTACTACCAAAAAATAATTTCACAATGGTGTATTCTGTAGAAGAAAGAGTTGAAATAATTACTCGTTTTTTCAAAAACGATGACTGTGCCAACCGTACCGCTAATTTGTTTAATAAACGACACCCGAACAGACATGTTAACAGAAAACACATTTTGGAGTTAGTTGCAAAGTTTCGACAAAGTGGTTCAGTAGCCAACAAAAACGGGATCCTGAACGTGAATTTCCGGTTATAAATTAGACTACTGAGATTGAAGTTTTATGACAAATTGCTGCAGCCCCATTTTGAGCACGAGAAAATTGGCCACTGTTTCAAACATCAAAAGAAGAACTATTCAGCGAATATTGAAGCATCATAAATTTCACCCGTATAAAATTCATCTTGTACAACAACTGAATGAAGATGATTTTGATCGGCGGCTGGAGTTTTGTGAAGTTATGACTGCACGAATAGCTGATAACGGGAACTTTCTGTTCAATATCTGTTTTTTAGACGAGTGTACGTTTTTATTAAACTCTACAGTCAATCGTCATAATTGTCGTTATTGGGCAGATAATAATCCAAGAAATTTTCACGAAGTCCACACTCAAGCTCCATAGAAATTGAATGTCTGGACTGGCATTTTTGGAGACCGTTCAATCGGACCAATTTTTCTTGATGTCAATTTGAGTGGCGAAACGTATTTGGAGTTACTAGAAGATATCGTTTACCCTCTACTAATTGAAATTGTTGAAAATGATGATCGCTATCAAGAAAATCAATTAGTGTTTCAACAATATGGAGCTCCTTCGCATTTTTCTCAACGTGTTAGGGAGTTTTTGAACAGATAGTTCCAGAGCAATGGATCGGGCGTAGAGGTGCTATTGAGTGCCCCCCTAGATCACCCGATTTAACTTCTTTAGACTTCTTTCTATGGGGCCATTTAAACAGTAGAATTCACGCAACAGACCCGGACTCTGTGGAAGAATTACGACGACGCATTGTTAAAGAGTGCCGTCTAATAACTCCACACAGGCTCCAGAATGTCAGAGCTCCTGTTGAACAAAATTTGTACCTTTGTATGGAAGCTGGCGGTCAACAATTTGACCACTGACTTAACTGAATAAACATTTTTGAACGTTTGGTTTTGTTTTTTAGTTTTTTTAACGAAAAATTGACTAATAAGTGCATTTCTTATCACAATGAATGAAATACGTTCTTGCAACTACAACTGTGAATAATTTTTAAACAAGTTGATAAAACTTCTAACAAAATTTGTGTGCTGAATTCAGAAAAGAAAGAGCTTTCAAACGGTGTAACACTCGACCCATGTTCCCTATTTAAAATATAAAGGTTGTTATCACCACCCTTAAGGGGTTGATGTAGCAAAGTTGAGTTTTATTTGGCTTGGATGAGTTCGTTAGACAGGAAAATCGAACAAGGTTTTTCGGAAAAAATTTGAGTTTTCTTTCGAAAAATTTTTTTTTCTCCGAAAATTACAAAGCAATTTTAATGAAATTTAGTGGGTACGTTACCTTGGAAAAGGCCTTACCACAGACCAAAATTCAACTTTCTAAGTTTATAGAAAATTGAGTTTTTGAATTTTGAGAAAATTTTTCTCCGAAAATTACAAATCTATTTTAATGACATTTGGCGGATATGTTGCCATGTGAAAGGCCTTACTACACACCAAAATTCAACTTTCTAAGTTTATCGAAAATCGAGTTATCCAAGTTTGAAGCATTTAATAAAAATTCACTGCCATAACGCACTTGCTGTGTCCCGAATTTTTTTATTTATTATTTAGTCATATATGTACAAAAATATACAAGGCACGTCAGAGTCAAAAGTATACACTCTTATAAACTATCACAAAACACACTAGAAAGCAAAAAAAAAATGTTCGGGACGCAGCAAGTGCATTATAGTAGTGAATTTTTATAGGAATTGTACACTATTAGTAAGATATATTATTGAAACTAATTCTTTAAGTTTGAATGGACCTGGGAGATTGGTTTTAGAGTCCCAGTTAGCGATTATTTAAATAAGTTTATATTTTCTATGGAGCTAGAAAGTAGAGATATATGTAAGTACTGCAAGTCTCTTTAAAAAATTGTGTTACAAACTTCATTAAAGTCACAAAAGTTTTCTAGAAAAAAATAATTATTTACAAAGGGAATGTACCTGCCAAATCATAAATATGGCAGGTATTTTCCTTATTAATTGCTTGGATTATTTTGTTTTTGTCAACCCAATCGAACTGTTTTTTGCAAACAAAACAACAAAAAATATTTTTTAAAACCAACTTGTAGTTACCCGCGAAGCTCATTATGTTATTTTTCTTTAATTTAGTACCCAGGCTGCGTTTACCTAGGTATTACTATGGTTCAAGATTGAAGATTATAGCTTAATAGGAAATTGAGTTATCGGATTTTAAATATTTTTACAAAAACTGTCTACCATAATGTGTTTGCTGCACCCAGACCTTTTTCAAGACTTATTTACTGTTGCTGTATCCACACTTTTTGAAAATGATGAAAATTGTAGCTCTCTATGTCGGACTGACAAACAAGGCAACCTAAATTTCATTTTTGGAAATAATTTTTAAACAAATGAAATGGGGTAACAATTTAAATACAAATTGAAAATCTTGGTCCGCTGCTGTGTCGCAGATGTTCCTCTTCCCATTCTGCATGCATACAACTACCCTCAGTGTATAAACAAGAACAATGTAAACAAGAAAAGTTTCTTGGGAACAACCCGCAAGAAAGTTACGGGACCTGCGGTAAATATAGGGGTTCTGGGCGGGATAAACAGAATTTTAAGGAGGTATAGCTGTAAAATGAGATAAACGAGCTTATAGAGGTCCAACTAAGCTGTTTTTTACACTTTTCGCTCACATTTACTTTTTATCTTCTTCCCCGCCCAACACTCTTGGTCCTGTAACTTTCTTGAGGGCTGTTTGCAAGAAATATTTCTTGTCATTTGTGCATCCAGACGGAGATTGAAGCATGTTTTTGGTTTTTTTTTCCTAAAAAGCCCCCGTGTGCTAATCTGCAAATTTACCGAAAATTTAATTTTTATTTACAAAACGAATGTACCTGCCAAATTACAAACGTGGTAGGTATTTTTCCTTATTAGTCGCTTGGATGATCCGTTTTAGTCCACTCAATCGAAACAGTTTCTGCAAACAAAATGACAACAATGGTTTTCTAAAACAAATTTATCGTTGCCTGTGAAGCTCATTATGTTATTTTTTGAATTTAGTACCCACGATGCTTTTACATAGGTTTAGTATGTATCAAAACTGAAGATTCTAGTTTAAGGGGAAATTAAATTATCACCATTTGGAATATTTTTAAGAAAATTCGCTACAAAAACACACTTGCTGCACCTAAACCCCTTTCAACATTTATTTGCTAATGATGTATCAATACTTTTTCAAAATAAAATAAATAAATATAAACAATACAAAATTTTTAAATTAAAATTTTAATAATTTACGCGATATCTGCAAACTACTGCATGACACTATGTAGTTTCGTTTACCTTAAATTTTCCATATACGACAAGAAGAGTAAATAAAAGTCGAAGGCGCAGCAAGTGCGTTATGGTAGTGAATTTTCATAAAAATGATCTGGCACAAAATATTTTATTATAACTTTTTTTTCTTGTAACATAGAAATCTAAATTTTGGCGTATAGTTTACTTTTTATATCGTAAACGTACCTACCAAATTTGGTTATCATAGAGTTTTTATTTTTTAAGATAAAAATTTTTTTCAAATGAAAACTCAAAATTTTTCCGGAAAACCTCGTCCGATTTTTCTGATTCACTAACTTATCAAAGACATTTACAAAAGGAAGGTACATGCCAAATTTTATCAAAATAGACCCATTATTCTTTGAGATAAAAATTTTTTTTGAATGAAAACTCAAAATTTTCCCGGAAAACTTCGTCCGATTTTCCTGGCTAACAAACTTTTCAAGGCCATTTATAAAAGGAAGGTACATGCCAAATTTTATTAAAATCGTCTTATTACTTTTTGAGATAAGAATTTTTTTCGAATGAAAACTCAAAATTTTCCCGGAAAACCTCGTCCGATTTTCCTGACTAACGAACTTATCCAAGCTATTTACAAAGGAAACGTACATGCCAAATTTTATCAAAATCGGCCCATTATTTTTTGAGTTATCGGTGTGATACATATATATATATATATATATATATATATATATATATATATATATATATATATATATATATATATATATATATATATATATATATATATATATATATATATATATATATATATATATATATATATATATAATATATATATATATAAATATATATATATATATATATATATATATATATATATATATATATATATATATATAAACATATAAAAATTGAAACTAACCCCGGATATGGGTTCTAGGGGTCCTAGTTCGCACTCATTTGCAAAAATTTTTTCAAAATTCAAAAGTCGGGATCTCCCCATTAGTGAATTTTTTCTACGAAAATTCACTAATAATGAAAATTTACTAAAAACTAAAAGTAAACAATAAGTACCTTATTCCAAGTTTCTAGGGTATTAGCTGAGTCTTATTATTTGTGTATGACGTCGGTAAACAAAGAAAAAGAAGAAGATAACCTCGAATTCAACTCCCCCCTGCTGTTAGTTTGCAAAGTAACAAATGACAATGGCAAATAGCTAACTGGCGTTGTCAGATTTAACTAGGAGAGGGCGATGGGTTTTAAATACCTTGAGAATGGGAAGTTTAATATTTATACAAAATAAAACGTTGTTCTACATTGCGCTTAAGCAAATTGAATAACTTTCATTCAAATTTTTATTTATTACTATATATTTTCCTGATATCAAATTCAGATGACAGTTTTGGCAAATGGCAACCCTGCTGATTTTTTATTGTGACATTTTTGTAACCTGTTCGTTTGAAGTTTTATTTGGAGCATTTATTTTCAATAGTAGCGTAACCCTGATATATCTGTCTGACCTTGTCCAACATTATAGGCACCCATTCAGAGTTAATTTCAGGTTATATCGTAAATTATTTATTTTTTATTGGGTTCAGAATTTACCGAACCGATTAAGTTCAAATTTGGTATAGAGGACCACTGATACGATATACGTGTGTGTAAAGCTTTAGTTTCAGACTTCTAGTAATTTAAGAGAAATTGCATTTTCAAACAGTTTTTCAATTTTTTTTCTGAAAGTATGTGAGTGTCAAAACTGTCTAACGAACTCGTCCAAGCTATAAACAAAATGAGGGGAATTGCCCAATTTGGTTTCGATTGGTGTAGTATTTTTTGAGTTATCGGTGTGATACATACATATACATACATATATATATATATATATATATATATATATATATATATATATATATATATATATATATATATATATATATATATATATATATATATATATATAAACTTTTCAACTGACCTTGGATTTGGGTTCTAAGGGACCAGTTCGCGCTAATTTGAAGAAATTTTCCAAAAATCTTACCATCGATACCTCTCCATTAGTTAATTTTCTTAATGAAAATTCACTCAAAAGACAACATTGGGTATACCGTGATAAAACAATTAACAATAAAAAATTACAACGTAAAATCTACAAGCAGAGAGCGCGGGAGAGCTACTACAAGGCCACTATGTGATCTCGAAATTCATAACGCTGTAAAAGGTGTTACTAAGTACAATACTCTTAAG
The DNA here is from genome assembly GCA_964006375.1 of Tillus elongatus. Classification (NCBI taxonomy): domain Eukaryota; kingdom Metazoa; phylum Arthropoda; class Insecta; order Coleoptera; family Cleridae; genus Tillus; species Tillus elongatus. Next base: position 246,757,472 of record OZ023263.1, on the reverse strand, counting down.
ATGACGCCTAAATACCACAGAGCTTTCATCTGTCATCGAAACGGGTAGCAGGTTGTAAATCTTACAACCAGCGATTTTCGGAGCCCTCAAAAGAAAGACATGATTGCACTTTTCCAAATGGATCCGGTTGGCACCTCGTGTTTGGTAACTATGAAATTCCCTATTTCGAGAGTATTATGGCTGTTGATTGGTTGACATATTTGATGCAGATGGGCGGTGTTGTCAGGTCCAGAAGGCCAGGTCGAAAAAAAATAATGAAACGGTACTAAACTACAAAGTGTGAGAATTTGGAATAAAAAGGGCTTACAAAATATGGTATCAGAAAATAAGGGCCGTTTAAAAAAAATGTTGATGATGCTCCCGCAAAGGCGAAACGTTTGATTAAAAAATTAGCAATGCTACGTTAAAGAAAATAAAAAGTTGCTCTAGAGAAGTGTCATCGATATGGGTGTAGGTCCACAATTAAGGACAGAAAACAATAATGTGTAAAATCAAAAAATCCACATTTTTCAAAAAATCTCAAAAACCAAAACATTTTCGGAGATGTCTAACCGCCATTTTGTTGGGCTTTTGAGTGCACAACTTCTCTCCTATTTAACCAAGTCTGTATCTGCTACCTTTTTGGAGCTCCCCATAGTGGCCGTCCATATATCTTGGACACACTGTATACCCGATAGTTTGCCATTGCCTTTCGAGGGCAGTCAACTAAAATACATTGATTGTTTTTGCCCTTACTTGGTGAAACTGGTCCATACTACATAAAGACTTGGAGACTACTTCTCTGGCTTCACTGGTAGGTTTCGTATCTGTAGGTGAAGAACGTAGCCAGCGCGTAAGATAACTGGAGCAAGGAGCCCTTCTGAATTCTAGATGTTCTGGGATGTTCTTCAACGTTTCTGTGACTAGTATCACTGCTTGACAGCATCCTAGATAAACTGAATTAATACGAAATCATGACAACTACAAATAAAGATATGTTGCTATGTTATTATGTTTTGATCAAAAAATTCATCAAAATTGAAAACAAAATGAAACACAGATTACGGATCAGGTTTTCAAAACGTCTACGTGATGTATGTCAATATTTAACATAAAAATGAAACTAACCTATAACAGTAATAACTATAATAACAGTTACAAGAATAAAATAACTAAAGAATAACAGTAATAAAGAAGACTTTTAACAATGAAAGTATCGACATACATCAACTCATGACAACTTTTTGGAAAAAATAGTTAAATTGATTTTCTTTGGCCTATATAATTAGGAAGAAGAATATTCAAGAAAGGGGAATTCACTAAATCAGTTTGCTCATTCAAAAGAAGTCGGCTATTGTCATGTGTGCTTTTTGACTTCTAAAGCTTCAAAAAAGTCTAGTTTACGTTTGTCATTACAAAAATGTTGTGTTTGGATGCGGTTATTTACTGTAGGTCTATGTTTGTACCAATAATATGTTTTGCAAATGTAGCTTTGTCAGCCTGGTTATTTATAACTACACAAATATGTTCTTTGTATCGGGTGTTAAGATTTCTAGAAGTGTGACCTATGTAGATTGCGTTACAATGTGTACAGGCTAATTTATAAACTCCAGCTTTTGTCAAGAAACAAGATTTTTCTTTCGCGGTAAATAACAACTCACGCGCCGTGTTGTAAGATTTAAAAGCTATCTTTGTATTTATACAGGTATTTAAAAATTTTGAAATGTTTTCTGAAATGGTTCCAAAATAAGTTATCGAAACATACCTGTTGCCTTTTTTGTCTCTAATATTTGGATAAATTAAATTAACCGCTAGTTTGTATTCTTTTCTCTCGATCATTTTATCTATTATTTTAACAGAGTAGCCAATATTAAATGATATTTGCTTAGTTATTGAAATTTATTTTTCAAAATTGTTTTGTGACATAGGTATTGAAAATTCACGACGTATCACAGAATGATAGGCAGCTTTTGTGAAAAAGGGTGATATTAATCGTATGGTATGGTTGTGTCAGTGTAAGTTGGTTTCCTATATATTGAAAAGTTAAATGAATTACTTTCTAACTTTCTAATCGTTAAGTCTAAAAAATGTATACAACTATTAGCTTCGTCTTCTAAAGTAAACTCAATATTTGTGTGAAGGTTATTAATAAAATGTAAAATGTCTTTTAATTCTGTATGGCTACCTTGAAAACATGCTAAAATATCATCTACGTATCTGTACCAAAAGACAATATTATGCGAATGTTCTGATGTTAAAATTTGGTTTTCTAAGTTTTCCATAAATATGTTGGCTAATAAAGGTGACAATGGACTACCTGTAGGTAGGCCTTCATCTTGCATATAAATTTTATCATTAAATTGAAAATAGTTTTGTTTTATACATTCGTTAAAAATATTAATTATTTCTTGTCTTTTTATGACATTTACGTTCTTTTCTATTAAAACGTTTTCTAATAGAGGCAAACATTCTCTAGGAGGTATTTTAGAATACATGCTACAAACATCAAACGAGACTAATTTACTATTTGTAGGAATAATTGAGTTATTTAAAATGACATAATGATCTACAGATGCTACATCGGAATAAATAAAATTCATAGTTGCATCTCAATAATACAATTCTAGTTTATTTTCTTCAAAGCATTTAAATTGTTTGCAAATAATTTACAAATAAAATATTTTTACTCCAATTACTCCAGAAACCACAATGTTTTTCATACGAATTCTGCATCAATGCACCACTCTGCACGTAAGTGGTCAGGATGTGCTGTGACTGTTGTCTGCTGTCCGTAACTGACGGTTTCACGTACATGTTGCTTGCAACAGGCAATTTAAGAAGATAAATATGCAGCTATTGCATTACTTTGCAGGGAAATGTGAAGGGTTATTAATATTACAATAATGCAGTATGCGACCCGAAGCCAGAAGCCGTTTCTAACTGCTAGATAATTACTGTCATTTCATATTGCTATGAAAAGAAAGTTAACTCGCATAGTTTTAAGATTCAAATGTTTCTATATATATATATATATATATATATATATATATATATATATATATATATATATATATATATATATATATATATATAGTATTAAGTTTTCGTGACGGTAATAGTGTTATTTACTTAAAAAATTGTGGGAATGCCGTCAGTTGCAAAATAAAACTCTTTATTAAAAGCCGAGCTTTCGGAAAAGTTTATTCCATTCTCAAGGCTACAACATGGAAAGGAAAAAGTTTACAATTTACTTAGGAAAAATATAAAAGTTCAAAATACTTACATCTAACGTGAGTTTTACTATAACTAATTATGAAAATACAAACATGAAAAAAACCGTTTTTTAAATTTGACTGAAGTCGAAAAGTGCCAAACTGACATATGAAGCTAACAATTGTCTATTTGAATTTGTTTTTTGTTTTTGTCTAGGAAATATAAATAGGGGTAGTGATTTCTAAAATTATTATCTTTCTTTAAGTTTTTTTTTAAATTGTCGTTAAAAGTAATTTCAAATACTTCTAAACACATTCTCTTATTACTTAAGGTTTCACAGTGTAAAATAGAAACATCACTAAAATTTATATTGTGGCCAGTGTCGAGATTATGTTCAGACAAAACGCAAGTTCTTTTTTGTAAACGTATATCACTTTTGTGCTGTGTTATCCTATCTTTAAGGACCCTGCTTGTTTGGCCAATGTATCTTAAACTACAATTATTACATGGAATACAATATACCACTCCAGACACTTTGGAAATTTCATCCTTACTTTTGAGTTTACTGAAAGTATTAATTGTTTTTGAATATCGAAACGTTATTTTAAAATTGGTTTCATCTTTAAATATAAACTTTAACTTATTTGAAATACTCTTAATGTATGGGATTGATATGTAAAAAAAGTTAGATGCTTCCGAAATCGAAATTATGAGGGTGTTATGTCTGTCAGATAAATTTGATACTGTTTATAGAGAGTGTCTTGTATTGTAATGGTGATTGTTTGAACAATTGTATAAGAGTCTATTAAGTAGTTTGGGAGGATAAGAGTTGTTAACAAAAATATTATAAAGTTTTCTTAAATTTTTTTCATGGAAAGATAATAATTTTAGAAATCACTACCCCTATTTATATTTCCTAGACAAAAACAAAAAAACTCTGGACGCAGCAAGTGCGTTATGGAAGTGAATTTTCATAAAAATGTTTTTAATTACAAATATATCGTTCTAATGCGAGCAGGCATCAATTTGGTTACCGGTATAACCTATATAGTAGGAACAGTGTATTATATTTTATCAAAATAATTATTTGAAAATGTACAAAACTTTTCGGAAAATAAACTTTAAATGTTTCTGAGAAAACTGGTCTCCTAGCCAATGAACCTAAGGTTAATAGCAAATTGAGTTATTGAAATTTGAAACATTTAATGAAAATTCGCAACCAAAACGCCCTTGCTGTGTTCATACAAAAAATTTCCGAAAATACAGTTAAATGTTGGTTTCCTAACCAACAAAACTTACGTTAATAGCAAATAAGTTATTGAAATTTGGAGGACTTAATGAAAATTTGCTACCAAAACGCACTTACTGTGTCCAAATTTTTTCTTACAAACATGCATCATATGTCGATAAAATATGCTAAAATGCAGTAACGAATTTGTTCTACGAAAATTAGCTAAAAATTATAGACAGTTAAACCATAAACTTCACTAAACCTACAGCGAAAGCATCAACTTAACTAAACCGACTGGCAAAACATCAGAGAAAGGGTCTATTTGAAATGAATTTTCTGGGAATATTTTAGTAAAATGAAGGACAATGACGATTGAAACTAAGACTTCAGGCTTTGTAAAACATTCTTCTTGAGACCTTTTCCTTCCATAGCTCATATTAGTGTCAGGTTCATTGCCTAAATATTACCAATTTTGACGTTTAAAATCGCGATTTAGACGTTTTGAGGAAAAGCCAAATGTATTTTTCTTTGAATGCCTGTAACTTTTTTGTCCTTTAACCTACAGAGCTAAATTTTGGTGGGTAACTTGCCTATAATGATATAAACCCGCGTATGAAATTTGGTTGCCCTTACTTTGTTAATTTTGGAGATATAATTTTTTTTCGAAAGAAAACATAAAATTTTCCGGGAAAACCTCGGCGGATTTTCCTGGCTAACGAACTTATTCAAGCCACTTGTGAAAGGAAGGTACTCACAAATTTTGACGTTTAAAATCACGATTTTGACGTTTTGAGGAAAACCCAAATTTTTTGTTCTTTAAATGCCTGTAACTTTTTTGTCCTTTAACCTACAGAGCTAAATTTTCGTAGGTATTTTACCCACAATGATATAAATCCGTGTGTGAAATTTGGTTGACCTTACTTTGTTAATTCCGGAGAAATAAATTTTTTTCGATTTTTTTCGAAATAAAACACAAAATTTTCCGGGAAAACCTCGACGGATTTTCCTGGCTAACGAACTTATCCAAGCCACTTGTGAAAGGAAGGTATTCACCAAGTTTTATCAAAATCGGTCCATTATTTTTTTAGTTATAGGTGTGACACATAAATATATAAATATATAAATATATATATATATATATATATATATATATATATATATATATATATATATATATATATATATATATATATATATATATATATATAACATATAAAGTCTGAAACCGAGCTCGGATTTGGGTTCCAGGGGTCCTAATTAGCGCTCATTTAAAGAATTTTTTTTTAAAGAAAATTCATAAATAGGGGTAGTGATTTCTAAAATTATTATCTTTCCATGAAAAAAATTTAAGAAAACTTTATAATATTTTTGTTAACAACTCTTATCCTCCCAAACTACTTAATAGACTCTTATACAATTGTTCAAACAATCACCATTACAATACAAGACACTCTCTATAAACAGTATCAAATTTATCTGACAGACATAACACCCTCATAATTTCGAGTTCGGAAGCATCTAACTTTTTTTACATATCAATCCCATACATTAAGAGTATTTCAAATAAGTTAAAGTTTATATTTAAAGATGAAACCAATTTTAAAATAACGTTTCGATATTCAAAAACAATTAATACTTTCAGTAAACTCAAAAGTAAGGATGAAATTTCCAAAGTGTCTGGAGTGGTATATTGTATTCCATGTAATAATTGTAGTTTAAGATACATTGGCCAAACAAGCAGGGTCCTTAAAGATAGGATAACACAGCACAAAAGTGATATACGTTTACAAAAAAGAACTTGTGTTTTGTCTGAACATAATCTCGACACTGGCCACAATATAAATTTTAGTGATGTTTCTATTTTACACTGTGAAACCTTAAGTAATAAGAGAATGTGTTTAGAAGTATTTGAAATTACTTTTAACGACAATTTAAAAAAAAACTTAAAGAAAGATAATAATTTTAGAAATCACTACCCCTATTTATATTTCCTAGACAAAAACAAAAAACAAATTCAAATAGACAATTGTTAGGTTCATATGTCAGTTTGGCACTTTTCGACTTCTGTCAAATTTTTTTCATGTTTGTATTTTCATAATTAGTTATAGTAAAACTCACGTTAGATGTAAGTATTTTGAACTTTTATATTTTTCCTAAGTAAATTGTAAACTTTTTCCTTTCCATGTTGTAGCCTTGAGAATGGAATAAACTTTTCCGAAAGCTCGGCTTTTAATAAAGAGTTTTATTTTGCAACTGACGGCATTCCCACAATTTTTTAAGTATATATATATATATATATATATATATATATATATATATATATATATATATATATATATATATATATATATATATACATTTATCTCCACAACACACCACGAGGGCTTACAGCCTAAATACTATCGTACCGTGGGTGTCGACAAGGAGGAAAGAGGCAACTTGTTAATTCTGGACTTGAAGGTTTGGAGGTTCGGAGGAGAAGGAAAAACATGTGCCGGCAAGGAATTCCACAACTTGGAAGTCCTCGGGACAAAAGAGCGGGCATAACAAGATGTTCTATGTCTGGTGACCTGGACGGTAAAAGGGTGCATTCGCTCTGTTCCCCTGGTAGATCTGCTGGGGGCATCAGGTGGAGGAACTATCGAAGAAAGCTCCTCTGAGCAGTTACCGTGTAGATATCTATAAAAGAGAGAGAGGTCACCAACGGCACGTCGGTGGGCAAGGGATGGCAGCTTTTGGGTGAGGGTAGGGTCACCGATGAGACGTATAGCTCTCTTCTGAATGGAGTCCGGGATAGCGAGTGTAGAAGCGACAGCAGCACCCCAGATGTGGGAGCAGTATTCGAGGTTTGGTCTTAATTGTGAAGTATATAAAGTATAGAGATTAGCTGGTGAAAAGTATTTGCAAGCCCGGAAGAGGAAACCTAATTTCATAGCAGTCGCTTTTGCAATTGATGTGACATGTTGGTGCCAATTGACATTTCGATCCACAGAGATGCCAACAAGTGAAAAGGACTCATTACTTTGAATAACTTGGTTGTTTATTGCGATGGGTCTAGGGCTGGTGTATCTCTTATGAGAAAGAAAGCAAAACTGGGATCTGGTGGGGTTTAATTGTACAAGATTTTCACTTCCCCAATCTAATATTTTTTGGAGATCCACGGAGATAGAACCCTCCATGAGTCTGCGATCCTCATCTAATTGGGCTAAAGAGACAGGCTTAGAATATTGTATATTTGAGTGGAGGGTGCTGTCGTCCGCGTAACTGTGAACTGGGTTGGATGTGCTAGAGAGGAGGTCATTGATGTTGAGAAGAAACAAAGTAGGGGCTAAAGCTGAACGTTAAGGAACTCCTGCATTAATTGGATACAGTTTAGAGGAATGGCCATCCACGACAACAGAAATGCTCCGGTTGGAGAGGAAATTTGCTGTCCACATACAGAGTTTTGGTGGTAGGCCATAGGCCGGTAGTTTATTAAGCAGCGCTGCGTGCCAGACCTGGTCGAATGCTTTGGATATGTCTAGAGCGTCAATCTGGAATTCGCCGTGTAGTTCCATAGACTTGTTCCAATATTGGGTGACAAAGGAAAGGAGGTTGATCTTCGCTGACGGAATCCATACTGCCTGTCGTGGATTAGACTGTGTTTTTCAAGAAATTTCAGTAATTTGGTGTTTATATATATATATATATATATATATATATATATATATATATATATATATATATATATATATATATATATATATATATATATATATATATAATTTGATATTGGGCATTAGCTAAGGGGTGATAGCGGGCACAAAAATAAAGCGATTGGGCTCAATCGGCCTTAGTAAAATGTTACTCGTTTTCGTTTTACAGGGTGTTTAAATAATTTTTCCCAAAACTATTTAATTATTTTCTCAAATATCTTGAAAGGGGTTCAAGATAATATTATGAAATGTGGCACGGTAGTAACAGGCATCATGCGTGATACGATGACGGTATCAATTTCACCACTGCCGCTAGGTGGCGCCACCGATAGCAACACTGGTTCAATAACATTGTCATAATTTTTTGTCCACCCTGTATGCACATTTTCGAACGAAAATAAAGAAAGCCCATTTAGTTTCGCACAAAAAAGGTAAATTTCTTTGAAGTAGAAAAAGTTGACCGTTTTCAATCTAAGCGTACTTTTTTATTGAAATTAAATTAACGATTATGGGCAAACATTATGTATTCTCGAAGGCTTCGATCTTAGTGCAAATTATGTGTATCTGTTGTACATACTTTTTAGCACAATAAAATGTACTTTATCGAAAGAAACATTTTTATTAAGAATTCAACAAAGCCATTAAATACACTAACATCTCTAAAACTATTAATTAAAAATACATAGTTAACAAAATTGATATTGGAGAGATTGTTACAAATTGCATTAAACTGGGACTACACGGTGAATCTCAGATTGTCACTCTAGACATATCCAAAGCATTCGACCAGATCTGGCACGCAGCGCTGCTTAATAAACTTCCGGCCTATGGCCTACCACCAAAACTCTGTACGCGGACAGCAAATTTCCTCTCCAACCGGAGCATTTATGTTGTCGTGGAAGGTCATTCCTCTTAACTGTATCCATTAATGCAGGAGTCCCTCAAGGTCCAGCTTTAGCCCCTACTTTGTTTCTTCTCCACATCAATGACCTCCTCTCTAGTACATCCAACCCAGTTCACAGTTACGCGGACTACAGCACCCTCTACCCAAATATACAATATTCTAAGCCAGTCTCTTCAGCCCAATTAGTTGAGGATCGCAGACTCATGGAGGGTTCTGTCTCCGTGGATCCACCAAATCTGTCTTGCTTTCTATGTCATAAGATATACACCAGCCGTAGACCATCACAATGAACAACCAAGTTATTCCAAGTAATGAGTCATTTTCACTTGTTGGCACTTCTGTGGATAGAAATCTCAATTGTTACCAACATGTCATATCAATTGCAGAAGCGGCTACTCAGAAATTAGGCTTCCTCTTTCAGGCTCGCAAATACTTTTCACCAGCTAATCTCTATACCTTATATACTTAACAATTAAGGCCAAACCTCGAATACTGCTCCCACATCTGGGGTGCCGCTGCCACTTCTACACTCGCTTTCCTGGACTCCATTCAGAAGAGAGCTATACGTCTGATCAGTGACCCTATCATCACCCAAAGGCTGACATCCCTTGCCCACAGACGTGCCGTTAGTGAAGTTTCTCTCTTTTGTAGATATCTGCACGGGCACTGCTCAGAGGAGCTTTCTTCCATAGTTCCTCCACCTGCTGCCCCCAACATATCTACCAGGGGAACAGAGCGAAGGCACCCTTTTACTGTCCAGGTCACCAGACATAGAATATAATGTTACGCCCGCTATTTTGTCCCGAGGGCTTCCAAGTTATGGAACTCCTTGCCGGCACATGCTTTTCCTTCTCCTCCGAACCTCCAAACCTTCAAGTCCAGAATTAACAGGTTGCCTCTTTTCGCCTTGTACGATAGTATTTAGGCTGTAAGCTCTCGTGGTGTGTTGTTGAAATAAAAAAAAAACTAACTAAATTAATCTAATATTAAACTGCAACTTTAGGAGCAAAACAAGAACAAATCAGAGTAGGTGCTCAAAGTGTTCACCATTTACGGCAATGCATTTTCTCACTCGTTACTAAAATTATCTCCTACTTTAAAAAATAAATTTTGTTGAGCTCTGATATCATTAACACCCTGTACTATCTTTCCCCATAACTGCTGGCGGTTATTTACTTGATTTTTGTAGACCAGTGACTTTAAATAACCGCGAAAGTAAAAATATACCGGATGTAAGTCGGGAAAACGCGCTGACCATGGGGGCAAACTAACTCTACCAATCCACCTTTGAGGGTAAATTTCATCTAAATAATTTCGCACATCTGTAATCGGTTCAGACGCACACGTTCTTACCTCTGAACCACCGAGGTTCTTGATCTTGAAAAGTAAACTGGTGAGCTAAATAAATTATGTGTGCGACACCAGTGAATTCGTAATTTTTTTCTCTGCCCAATGATGTCTAAAACCAATATAGCGCCCATAAGAAAAACAAAAGTTGGCCATGAAAAAGTAAAATCTAGTAGGCCTAAAAATGTTTTAAGACAACTATCTGATAGCTTTTGACGAGTTATGGAAACCCACAAACTTCAGTAACATTTTATTAAATAACTAAGAAGTTATTGAAGAAATAAAAAATAGAGCTTTTCAGTCTTTTTCATGATATTTCAGCAGTCGCTAAAGATATCCAAAATGCAACTTCAGCTCCTGAAAGAGATTAAAATGGTGCACATTTTTCCTAATTTAACCAGCTTCGTATCTCTTATAGTTTCGGAGACACCAATGGTGGCCCACTTAAAAGTGACCAGCCTTTGTATATATATATAAAGCTTAAAAATATGTACCAAGAAAACCACTGCTTAATAATAAAATAAAAAAAGGTTGATTCTATAATTTTTTCGGAACCGTCTACCCAACAGGATCGCCTCCGTGGCCGTGCGGGAAAGTCGATTCAGATTTTCCAATACGGACTCGGGGGACGACGGTTCGAGCCTCACCGGCGCCGGATGATTTTTCACAATCACTGTCGTCGTTGAGATCGAGCTCAAGGTGGAGGGTAGGTTAGTTTAGATGAGCAAAAAGGGTCACCAATGGCCTAATTGCCAGTAAGCATCTTACCTTTACCTTTTTACCCAACAGGAAGTCGAAAATGAAATAATGTCTTTACAGGATGGTAAAATACCTGCAGGTGATAACATATAGTAGAATATACAGTATAACCTATATAGTAGAAACAATATACCATATTTCATCAAAATAACTTTACACTTGCAGTACCTACATATATCTAAGACCAAATTTTAATTTTTTAGCTCCATATAAAACATATTTTTTTCAAATCATCGCTTACTGCGACCTCTAGAACCAATCTTCAAGGTCAATTTAAATTTAAAGAATTAGTTTTAATAATATATCTTACTAACAGTGTAGAATTCTTATGAATATTCACTTGCTTGCGCACTTGCTGCGGCCCGAAATTTTTATAATAATAATAATAATAATAATAATAATAATAATAATAATAATAATAATAATAATAATAATAATAATAATAATAATAATAATAATAATAATAATAATAATAATAATAATAATAATAATAATAATAATAATTATTATTATTATTATTATTATTATTATTATTATAACCTACATGCTGTGTCCGTTGCATTTTGAATCTTTTATAGTGACTTAAAATAGTCTTGATGCATACGTTATTCTTACTATCATTTTCACTATGGGATCCCAGAGCCTCGGCGGTTCACGGGCAAGAACGTGTGCCTCTGAGCCAAAGGGTACTAGGTTCGATCCACGGGTTCTGGCATTGTATTTGGGAAAGTTGAATGTCTGAACGTTCCGCTCTTCGGAGGGGGCGTAAAGCCGTCGGTCCCGTGTACATGCGATGTTGGACACGTTAAAGATCCCTACTCTCCTTACAGGAAGACAGGGGCTCGGCAAAATTTCCAGGATGGTGAAGTGAAACTGCTCCCTGGCGTCGGTGATTGGCCATACTCGTGGAAATAGGCCGACGTTAAAGAAACAAAATACATACACACACAACTGCTACGTTTATAATTTGGCAGATACTTTACTTTTCTAAATAAGAATAAAGTTTCCGCCTGGAAAAATTTAAAATGCCCAAATAACTTTGTCACCTTTGAGTCTGAAATAATAATTTTTCAGGAGATATTTTGTTATTGTTGATATTGAAAACTGGTTCGATTAGGTTGACTAAAACTAAATCATACTGGCGATTAATAAGGAAAAATAACTGCTACGCTCAGAACATCGGTGGTTCAGGGGTAAGAACGTGTGCCTCTGAACCGAAGGGTATTGGGTTCGATCCCAGGGTACTCCTTTCACTTTTTCAGTACAAACTGTAAAAACATCAACCGAGGTTCTGGCATTGTATTTGAGCGAGTTGAATATCTGCACGTTCCGCCCGTCGGAGGGGCGTAAAGTCGTTGGTCCCGTGTCCATGCGATGTTGGGCACGTTAAATATCCCTACTCTCCCTACAGAAAGACAGGGGTTCGGCAAAATTTCCAGGATGGTGAGGTGAAACTGCTCCCTGGCGTCGGTGATTGGCCATGGTCGCGGAAATAGGCCGACGTTAAAGAAACAAAACTAAGCTACACTCCGTCAAACGTAAACTCAAAATCCCATTTTATGTTTGGCTGCTTTTCTTACAGTTTTATAAAACTAAATTCAGCCAGGAGGGGTATAAAGCATTTACATTGTGATCATATTTAATTATTTATAAAATCATGCTTAGAAGAGCTAGTCTCTTCTTTAGTTGACCACGCGAGCTTTAGTCTGTTGCAAAAGTCAAAACTTTATTATAAGTTTTGACGGGTCATCCATATAATCAAGCGACATTTTAGACAATATAATGTATAATTAATTATATATTACCCCACATGTTCTCACGAAATTTTGCTTGTGACTTATCTTATTTGAGTGACATATGCACTTCTATTGTAATAACCAGTTTGCATTTTCAAGAGGTCTATATTTTATAATACTTGAGAATAAAAATGTGACTCAAAAAATAAATGACCAGTATCAATGAAATTTGGCAGTTTTCTTCCTTTTAGTGAATTTTAATTAAGAAAATTATCTAATAGAGAGGTAACAATGGTGAGACTTTCGGGAAAATTTTTGAGGTGAGCGCAAATTAGGGCCACTAGTACCCAGATCAAAGGTCCGTTCACATTTGTATATGTTTATATATATATATATATATATATATATATATATATATATATACCTTTTGTCTTAAAAAAATCACTAATGAGGAGATCCCGGCTTTTGAATTTTGAAAAAAATGTCTTCAAATGAGCGTGATCTAGGACCCCTAGAACCCATATCCGGGGTCAGTTTAATTATATATATATATATATATATATATATATATATATATATATATATATATATATATATATACAGTGTGTCCACGGATTGAGTGTGGGTAAGGTATAAGTGAAAAAAAAATTTGAATTAGATTATGATATTCTGGGATTCGTTCCTCCTTTGTCTTAAACTAAGATGTTGAGAAAATGAACAAAATCAATTAATATACAGGGTAGTTTAGAACTGATTTAATTATATGTGTTAAGATTAAACTACCTTCGTTTATGAATATATTAAGAAATTAAGGTATTTACAAAACTTGTTTAGAATTAAAATTCATGACAGGCACTCAATTTTCATTCACATCAGCCTACTTTGAAGTTTCAAGTAAATTATTATTTTTTTCCCTATCAACATGGAGCTTTTTACCTGTGGTTTTCTGAACGCAGGTGCGCAAAGTAAGTAACCATGCAATGTTAAATAATAATTTATTAGTAAAATACAAAACTTTTATTGCTAACAAAAATCAAAACGAACAACGAAAAATAAAGAAATTATTCAAATGTGCTGCCACCAACCGATACACATAACTCAGCCCGTTTAGTAAATGCTTTGTAGGCATTTTAAATATGTTGAATTGGAATACCGTCAATTGCATCTCTCTTGTTTCAACAAATCAAGATCGTTGTTTAATGGAGCCGCGTAGACTTTCTGTTTGAGATAGCCCCATAAATAAAAGTCTATTAAGGTAAGATCGGGACTTCTGGGAGGCCAAGTTATTGGCCCATATTGACCAATCCACCGCCCAGGAAATTGGCGATCTAACCATTCTCGAACGATCTCCTGTTGCATGTGCTGGGTGGCCGTCATGCTGAAAGTATGCTGTTTGTCTATCTTCTAGTGACGTGTTATGCAAATGGTCTTGAAGAATATTTTCCAGCATTTCCAGATAACTGTACTAGTTCATATTCCGCTCAAAAAAATATGGGCCAATTATCCCAGTGTAAGAAACAGCACACCACACATTTACCTTTTTATGGCATTGTCTTCTGCAATTAACTTTACAATTTGGATTCTCCATAGACCAATGCCGTGCATTTAGCGAATTTACCACCCCATTAGTGGTGAAAGTGGATTCGTCCGAAAAAATAATACGTCTGCTAAAATTGTGATTTTGTAGGTATTGCTCGCCGTACCATAAACAAAAATCTAATCGTTTTGACTCGTCATTTTCTTCCAAAGTGTGTATAAGTTTTGCTTTGAAAGGTTTCACCTTGTTGATACGATAAATTTGTTGCAAATGCGATTTGCTAATATTGCCAATTTCTAATGCCCTTCTTCTTAATGATAATTTCGGGAAACGCCTAACAGAATCCATAGTTAATGCAGTAATTGTCTTCGTCATTTATGTCGGATTTTGCCTTCTTAACATTTCAAACACTCCCAGTACGCATAAATTTTGTAGCAACTTTTTTTTACACCAGTAGCGGAAACCGAATAATTTGGCCAGCGTTCTAGAAATGTTCTTCACTCCCTGATAAGAATGTTCTTCACCCAAACCATATCACTGCAAAATAAACACTTTTTGTTCTGTTGTTAAGAATTTTAAATACAGAAGCTTGCCGTTCGTGATAAATAAAATAGACGTATCAATTTTCCAAATAATCCAAAATCCAAAAATTTTTTTTTCAAAAGAAAACTCAAAATTTGAATAACTCAATTTTATAAAAATGTAGAAAGTGGAATTTTAGTGTGTAGTAAGGTCTTTTACAAGGCAATATATTCACCAAATTTCATTAAAATACCTTTGTAATTTTCGGAGAAATTTTTTTTTAAACAAAGCTCAAAATTTTCATAGAAAACCAGTTATCCAATTTTTCTGACTAACGAACTCATCCAAGCCATTAATAAAAGAAAGGCACTTGCCGAGTTTCATCAAAATCAGTTGCTTATTTTTTTATTTATCGATTGGATATATATATATATATATATATATATATATATATATATATATATATATATATATATATATATATATATATATATATATATACATATATATATATATATATATATATATATATATATATATATATATATATATATATATATAATAATAATCTTTATTGACTACAATCATACAGCATGTCTATACAGATAAGTCTTATGACTTGTAAAGTATTTAGGCATAACTTAGTTTAATGTCAACCTAAAAATGTTTTGACAACTATTTTCCAAACATTATACTTCAAATTTTAATTTTGACACATTGAAAGTCTAGAATTTATATCTTCCGTTTCCATCCTTCATCCCAAAAATGCTTCCAAAAACTTTCGCTGCTTGATTTCCCTTTCTACTTAGCAATGCTTCACAACAAGAATCGTTCTTTTCTGCTCCATATTTTTGCCCAAAATACAAATTTTATATATATATATATATATATATATATATATATATATATAAACATATAAAAATTGAAACTGATCCCGGATATGGGTTCTAGAGGTCCTAGTTTGTGCTCATTTGAAAAAAATTTTGCAAAGTCTCTCCATCGATACCTCTTTATTAGTGAATTAAAAAAAAAAATTCACTAAAAATGAAGGGCTCCTATTTTTTCCCAGAAAATGTATTATAAAGAAACCTACTTACTAAACTGAATAATTTTGAACTACTTACCATCCTCTAGTTAGTTATACGTTATAGTTGTTAAAAAGTCCCTTAAAAAGTTAACCTTTAAATTTAAAGTATCCACTGAATTAATCACACTATCACAATTATTTTGTCCACTTATTAAGCAACCCGAAGTAGTAACCATAATAATAATAATTGTCTTGTTAGAACATGTAAACAACAACGAAATGATCTAATTAAAAATCAATCCGACGCGAAGACGAAAATTACTAGGTAGTAGGTACACACGTTCTGCCAAAAGTCCACTACAAATTGCAAGTGTGTAATTTTATAGCGCACAACAGATTGTTTATTCGGTCGTTTTCGACGAAGATCATCAAGATTCGGCGATCATTTCGCACTGAAGTATCACATTTCGTAAGAGCGCCGAAAAATACACACCGCTGCCCGAATGCTTTATATGGATATGAATGTATATGACGTCTGCAACGATTAACACTATACTTATTCTGATTCTGTATTCTGTATTCTGTATTAATGGCTGCCGACTCGATATACTAATTTTGTTTGTTGAATGCAGGAGGTAAAAAAGTAAATAAAAATTTATTAAAATATAGCATAGCAAAAATATTGTTTTTTCCACGGCAAGCGCCAGTGCGCGCGCACGGGCGCACTTATTGAGGAGCCGCCTCTGGGGTTGACATATTGAATAACAATAACACCCCAATATTGTTCTAGCAATCTAAACGTGCTTAAATAGTTTTTATTAAATTTGTAACTACCTTTAATCGGCTTAAAGTCCGTTATAGAATTAGAAGATATTATTTATTTTCAAACACCAAAGTTAGAAGAAAAAATTATATTTAGGTTTCTTAAAACGTCGTTAGTGACTTCAACATAAAAATTTGTTTGTAAATTATGTGCAACATTAAATATATATGGCGACACATTTTGCTGTGATCTTTGCCGAAATCGTTCTAAAATACGAATAATTATTTTTAATTGGGTCTTAGAATACTAATAATAGTTAAATGCCTAATGTATTTCACATAAATTTAAGCTGAAATTAGTAGTTGTTTCCGGTTTTTTGACTATTGACGATATAATTAAAGACTAAAATATTTAAAATATTAGGTAAATAATTACAACCTGCCTAGCATAAAGAAGACTTCTTTTCTGGTAGAATGACAGATTCTCGGTTCACGGTGTCCAGGAATAAGTGTGTATTTATCATAATTTCAAACGATTTCGAATAACGGAATCGAAAAGCTTGAACAAGTTTGGTCAATCACATATTTGCTGAAGAATTTTGACGGAGAAATTCCTTACGGTCTCTTTATACAGACATAGTCTGAAAATTATAATGGTAAAGCTAACATGGTCCAAATAATATCGACCCAGAGTGGATATAAACCTTTTAGCAATTTTTCATTAAGAAACATTCGCTAATGGAGAGGTAACGATGAAAGAATTTTGAAAAAATTTATTTAGATGAGCGCGAAATTGGGTCTCTAGAACCCAAAACTCATATATATATATATATATATATATATATATATATATATATATATATATATATATATATATATATATATATTTATTTATTTATTTTCCATACATACAATACCACTTACTAACTAATATTAAGAACAGTAGCACGTAAGTTCAGAAGAACTTGTATGTGCCAAAAAACTCCTACATATTGTACAGAGCAGTTGCATGCATCCTTCCAGCAACAGTGCAACAGGACGTATCACGTCCGTATGATCCGGTTCTCCAATCTTATCTCTATTCTTTACCATTAAATGATCTCTACAGTCAGCCGTGATTAAAGTCTACTCCCCTCTCATCGCAATTAAAAGGAGGAAAGAGGAAGTTCCGATATTGACAACAGATTACTAAACCACTTGTTTCCCGATTCAATATATACCTGCCCAATCACAATTAAAAATAACACTCACTTACCAAGTTAAATACCCACCAAATCTCTCACGTACGCGCACTCACACTCACACATTCTCACACATCCACACTCTTTCATATCCCTTCATTATCCATATATATATATATATATATATATATATATATATATATATATATATATATATATATATATATATATATATATATATAACTCAAAAATACTTAACTGATTTGAACGAAACTTGGCACATATCTTCATTCTATTAAGACCGCGGACGAGTTCGTATATCAGCTATAACTGACATTTTTTCCCAATCCAAAAATATTTTTGAAAACGCTATATTTTTGTAAGTATCAGAGCAACTAGAATAAGAATTACATATGGCTAGAAATTGTGTAAATAAACTTATGCTGTGAATTTTAAGTAATTTGTTTTTTCTAAATTAAAAATAGTCTCTGAAAGACATGCGTTCAAACGACTTAGTAGTTAAAGTCCAATGCCTAATAGACAAAGTAGTTAACTGCCACAAGTAGATTGATTCATACAACAGGTATAAACCATACATCAACGGCAACCAAAATAAATAACAAGCACAAATTTGTGAGCTTCTATTGGTCGGTTTCCTGTTCTCTGATTGGTTGTGCCTTCGGACTGTGTCGTGTGTACCGGTCTTCTGTCTTGATCACTGTGGTTTGATAATTTGTCTATTTGTATGGCTTTTATTAAGGTTTGTTTAAATGTTTGTACTTGGATTTGTTCTGGCATTAATTGTTTCTTATTGTTTGTTTGTTGAATGAAGTATTGTACTACAAAAAATGTAAATCTGAGAACAATACTACATATATATATATATATATATATATATATATATATATATATATATATATATATATATATATATATATGTATATATATATATATATATATATATATATATATATATATATATATATATATATATATATATATATATATATATATATATATATATATAAATATATAAAAATTGAAATTGACCCTGGATATGGGGTCTAGGGGCCTAGTTCGCCCTCATTTATCAAGATATTTTTTTCAACATTCGGATTCTCATCATTAGTGAAGTTTTTTAAAAGAAAATTCACTAAAAACCTCTTATTAGAATTGTTTAAATAGAAGCCAGAATGAGGCAGATAAGGAAGATTAGATTTTTTGTTCATGTTATTAGGTGGAATTTTAAAAGCGATAAAAAGTATCTTTATAAATTGCTAAAATTGATAACAATAAGTAAATAACATACAAATGGTAATTAAATTATCAAAAAGTTGTATTCATTTATAGCCCTTTGTCCAGAAAATAATCTTTCTATAAAGTTTATTGTTTTTTTTAATTTCTCTGTTATTTTAAAGTAAACAACCCTATGATATACCGTATGGTATTTATAAATTAATTACATGCTAAATGACACCAAAGGACATATAGGTTCCCATTAAAAAAAACAAGATGGCGGTTTCTGACAAACACCAGACAGGATAAATAAGAATTAATATCTATTATATATGTATTTAGTATTGAACGGTTTCACCAAGTAAGGGCAATAACAATTAATGAAAATATAGTTGTTGGTACACTGTTCATTAGAAATGTTTGACTAACAAAGCTTTTAAATAGGTCATATTAAGGTAGTCCTTAGGAGAATCGAACCTTAAGATAATCGAACAACTTAAGTTGAACACTTATAACGTTTCTGTGTCTTTATTTCGATTTTCAATTTACTTCATAAGTGGATCATTATTGTGCTTATTGTAAATATCTAAGCGTGATTTCATATTTTGATCACGTTATTACGATTTAAGTGCTACCACACACATGGTTTTATGCGTACATTTCACATGGTTCTATTGCGAGGTGCTTCTAAGAAACGAAATAAAAACCCAATTACGAATAAGTACTTACGGAATAAACAACACTGAACAATGGTGAGTTTTAACAATCTAATTGCATTTACAGCCAACTACATCTCGTTAGGAGAAATCTGAATGACCTACAGAGAGGCAAAAGAAATAGGTTTTAATTATTCGAATGATGCAGATTTGTTCTATAAGCATCTTACTGAGCAGTTTTAACAGTTTATTGATAAGATAAATCTTCAAAAGTTAGTTTATGGCCCATAAATTGCATTTAAATTTGATAAACTGATCTACGAGCGCGAATTATATATATATATATATATATATATATATATATATATATATATATATATATATATATATATATATATATATATATGAGACATACTTGGTTCTCGGGTTGAACCGCTTCCAGAATTTATGAAAACTCGACGTTTCGGCTCCTGTTTTGAAACCATTTTTCAAGAGGTGAAGGAAATATGTAAGGACATTCTAAGGCCTCAATCTGCCTACTCCTTAGAGCGGTGGACAAAGGTGGGTTGGGTTGTTGTAGCTCGATTACGGGGCCTCAATCTGCCTACTCCCCAAATCTCGCCGGAGATCGTCTGTGAGGTCTCAGTGTGTTCAACCCTAGGCATCAGAGAGATATGGCAGTTCGTTGCAAGCCTTGTATTATATGTAGTTAGGTCTACCTGCTTCGTTATCAGTGAAGGTAGTAGGGTCACGGTCAATTAAGTGGGGGACTTTGGTCACGGTACTTAGAGGATGAGGAGGATTAAAACGGTCACCGGCATTTGTTGAGACAGATAATGGGGCAATAAAATTGTCTGTGGAATTTATTTTCTTTTTGTGTGTTTGTAATGAAGATATAATATGTTTCCAATTAGTCGGAAGGAGAAGACCATCAACTCTCTAATTTAAACAATCGGGACGTTTTTCAATCTCGATTGCTTCGCAGATAATTCTCGTTTTGAAGTTGTAAACCGGTGCTATTGTTTTGGCATTACCGAAGTCTATTTTGTGTCTTGTATAATATGATGCATAGCCAGCGCCGATGAGGGGTCGGATTTTCTAACTGCGAGGGTGTGTTCATATATTCTATTGTGGATGCGTCTACTTGTTTGTCCTACATAAGGTCGGGAATAGTCGGAACGACGAATTTCGTAAACTCCGTGGGATTCGTTTGGAATCGTATCCTTGCGAGTTTTTATCAGATTTCACAGTTTTTGCACTGTTGTGAATACGGTTTTGATATTATGGGTTCTAAAAATTCGGCTGATTTTGTCGGTGACACCTTTAATGTATGGTAAAAACGCTGTGTGTTGTTGTGTGGGCTCTGTTTGTTCTTGTTGTGGTGTAGTGGTTTGTTGTTGTGCGTTTCTAATGTTTTATTGTATGTGATTGTAGTCGTATCCGTTTTCTAGCAATGTCTGCCTTAAAAAGTTTAATTCTGTCTGTTTGTTGTTGTGGTCCGTTAGTATAAGGGATCGCATTATTGGTGTTCGAACCACCGAATTTAGTTGCGATGGGTGATGGTGTGATTGGGCGTTAAGATAACGATTAGTGTGGGTTGGTTTTCGTGTAACTGTAAGAAAATCCTGTGACTGGGTTTTTAGTGATGCGTACATCTAAGAAAGGCAAAGAAAATATATTTTCTATTTCCTTGGTGAATTGGATTTGAGGGTTGATGTTATTTAGGTAAGAAAGGAATTCGTCTAGAGATTCTTTACCGTGTGGCTAGACAGCGAAAATGTCTTCAACGTATCTCAACCAACAGGTTGGTCTATGTTGGGATGCATTGAGGGGTTGTGTCTCGAACTTTTCCATGAAAATGTTAGCCAATGGAGGAAAGAGTGGTGAACCCATTGGAGCACCTCGAACTTGTGTAAAATTTGTTTTGAAAAAAGAAATAAGTGTGTGTTGTGTGTGTGTGTGTTTTATTTCTTTATTCTTTAGAAAGGAATTCGTCTAGAGATTCTTTACCGTGTGGCTAGACAGCGAAAATGTCTTCAACGTATCTCAACCAACAGGTTGGTCTATGTTGGGATGCATTGAGGGCTTGTGTCTCGAACTTTTCCATGAAAATGTTAGCCAATGGAGGAAAGAGTGGTGAACCCATTGGAGCACCTCGAACTTGTTTGTAAAATTTGTTTTGAAAAAAGAAATAAGTGTGTGTTGTGTGTGTGTGTTTTATTTCTTTATCGTCGGCCTCTTTCCGCGACTATGGCCAATCACCGATGCCAGGGAGTAGTTTCACTTCACTATCCTGGAAATTTTGCCGACCCCCTGCCTATCTGTAAGGAGGGTAGGGATCTTTAACGTGCCCAACATCGTATTGACACGGGACCGACGGCTTTACGCCCCCTGCGAAGGGCGGAACGTGCAGACATTCAACTTGCTCAAATACAATGCCAGAACTTCGGTTGATGTTAAAGGAAATAAATGTTAGATGTGCAGTGTTCTAGAAAAGCTAAGGTATCGTGGAAAATATTATGTTCATTTTTGAGAATGTCAAGGGTTTCAGATAGAGGTATATTAGTGAATAAGGAAACTATATCAAAGCTAAGATATCGTTTTGAGAAATGGTGTTGCTTTGAAGAAAGTCAATGAAATGGGTGAAGTTTTTGACATAGTATGTAGCGTTTTCTACTAATGTTTGGAGAGTATTGGCTGGATGTTTTGCAAGTTTTTGTGTGGGTGAACGGTGAGCACTTACGACAGGGCGAAGGGGAATATCAGTCTTATGGATTTTCTGGAGATCGTATTTTCTAGGGATGCGAGATGATTTTTCGCGGAGGATTAGTTCTTTTTTGAGGTCAGGACTGAGTTGGGAGTTGTTGAGGATAGTTTTGTTTTTTTTTTCAAGGTAAGTTGTAGGGTCGTTAGGGATTTGTTTGTAGTCTGTGCTGTTTAGTATATTGTCCATCTTTTGTATATAGTCTGTTTTGTCGAGTATGACTGTAGCGTTGCCTTTGTCTGCTGGTAGGATTATAATTTCTGTGTTTCGGTTTAGGTCTCTGATTGACTGTCGTTCGTGAGAAGAAAGGTTGGAAGGTGGAGGTTTAGCAGAACGTAATATCCTGGCAATGTCCTGTCTCATAATTTCAGCTGTGTCAGTCGGTAAGTATGTTATCGCATCTTTTGATTGAGAAATTATCTTTTCTATTGGGATGAATTTAGGGGTTGGTGCAAAATTAAAACCTTTGGATAGGACTTTGATGGCGACGTCACTTATGTTGGAATTTGAAAGGTTGTGAACTACTATAGTAGAATTGGCATTATGTGAGTGTTGTGTGAGATTTTTGTTGTCTAGAAGATGCTGTAATTTTCTTTATTGTACGTCCGTCTTTTGTTGTGTAACATGTTCTGATTTACTATGTGAGAGTCTGTCTAAAGTGTCCCAAAGTGTAGGGTGTATTTTGAATGTGTGTATTTTTATGTACGTGTCGTAAAGCAGTATGTTGGTAGTTGTCGTCTTGTCTCGTGAATTAAATTTCTAAGGAGAACAAGGCCTGTTCGTTTTAGAATGTTGGAGATGTTATGTGATTTGGTGTGGTGTTTAAGTTGAAAAGATTTTGGGACGACGTGATGATAACGACAGGCTTTTAGAAATGTGAAGTCACAATAGAGACGAGATTTGCAGATAACAAGTTTGCTGAAAGTTTTGATATAAGATAAAAGTTCCTCCCCGCAGAGGCGAATTAAATGTTCAGAAAGATTTCCGCGGTCTTTAATGTGAGATATACTTGGTTTTTGGGTTGAACCGCGTCCAGAATTTATGAAACTTTAAAGGTGTCACTGACAAAATCAGCCGAACTTTTAGAACCCATAATAACAAAACCATATTCACAACAGAGCAAAAACGGTCTAATCTGATAAAAACTCCCAAGGATACGATTCCAAACGAATCCCACGGAGTTTATGAAATTCTTTGTTCCGACTGTTCCCGAACTTATGTAGGACAAACAAATAGACGCATCCACAATAGAATATATGAACACAGCTTCGCAGTTAGAAAATCTGACCCCTCATCGGCGCTGGCAAAGCATCATATTCATACAGGACACAAAATAGACTTCGATAATGCCAGAAAAATAGCACCGGTTTACAACTTCAAAACGAGAATTATCCGCGAAGCAATCGAGATTGAAAAACGTCTCGATTGTTTAAATAAGAGAGATGATGGTCTTCGCCTTCCCGCTACTTGGAAACCTATTATATCTTCATTACAAACACACAAAAAAAATTCCACAGACAATTTTATTGCCCCATTATCTGTCTCAACAAATGCCGGTGACCCTTTTAATCCTCATCATCCTCTAAATCCCGTGACCAAAGCCCCCCACTTAATTCACCGTGGCCCTACTACTTTCACTGATAACGAAGCAGGTAGACGGAACGACCTATATAAGACAAGACTTGCAACGAACTGGCAGATCCTTCTGAGGCCTAGAGTTGAACACAATGAGACCTCACAGACGATCTCCGGCCAGATTTGGGGAGTAGGCAGATTGGTGCCATGTAATCGAGCTACAACAAACCAACCCACCCCTGTCCACCGCTCTAAGGGGTGGGCAGATTGATGCCTTATAGTGTCCTTATATATTTCCTTTATCTCTTGAAAATGGCTTCAAAACAGGAGCTGAATCGTCGAGTTTTCATAAATTCTGGACGCGGTTCAACCCGAGAACCAAGTATGTCTCACATTAAAGACCGCGGAAACCTTTCGGAATATGTCCTCACCGATTGTTTGGAAATTTGGCAGCGTTGTTTGTAATAATAATGGGCTGTTTTCGCCCTAATTAGATTAAGATTGTTATATTTTAGAGGTTTATGGAACAGGGGAAAATTTCCGGAGAAATGTGATGTGCCCTGTGAATCACGTATATGCTGTAGGCACTACATAGCCCCAGTATTTTAAAGAAAGGCTTAAAAAATTACGGTGGCTAAAGGAAATGTTGACAAAAAATTAGTTAATAATTGACCATTGCCAAGTCATCTCAGAGGTTCTGTATTGCGATTGTAATAAACTTCTTGTAGATGACACCAGGTTCGCATTAACGAGATTGCACGATGCCTATAACCACGCTGGTATTGCAACATCGCCGATAGCGCCATATACTCTTAATTAATTGGATAATTAACAATACAATACACTGATTAATTAAAATTTATCGCATTTTGTGTTAAGCACTTTGTCACAGAGTAAACGCTTTTTGATATTCATATGAGATAACTAAAAATGCGGCTACCGTTAACAGATACAAGACTTAAATAAATGTAATAAATCCCGCGTCAACTTAAACATCTACAAGGAACCAATGAATTATATTCAAATCGCTCTCCGGCTTATCTTGATTTATTTCCAGGACATTATAAGCTCAAAGCTCCAAAAGGAGAGCTCTATTTTATACATGCGGCTATTAATGCATGATGTTGTACAATAGCGCTCCTCATGGTAATCAGCGGTGAACGTTTGTAATGGGTGAAATGTTGGAAAAATCTAGTAGCCTATGCTGGCGTCCATAATGAGCTTAACATGCATATAGAGTATGTAGAATTTATTACTACAATTTTTTTTCGAAATAACTTTTTGACAAGCTTAATAGTATTAATAATACAGGGTTATTCACGACGAAGTGACTTCTAGTTAAACTAGTATCCTGAAAATTGGCACCTATCAGAAAGATTTGAACCATGGATACACAAAACATTGTGAGATGTCTGACAGGGTACTCCAGCCGTATTACTTTACAGGTGTGTCCTCGGTGTAATTATTATAGCGCACTGACTAGCTCTAATTAGAGGGAAACCGGTCTGCGGGTCTAATTATGGTGAGAATACATCTAGCTTTATTTGTAATGCATTAAGTATAAGGCAGATTTTGCATAACGTATTGTGTGTCCCAAACTGGATAGGAATGTATTGGTATCTCCGTTATTAGATATAGGAAGGTGACTAAATTAGCAATGTTTTGTAGAATTTTATTTTGCACTGCCTCTTTTCATCTTCGAGTTAATTCGAAAAAAAAAATTTGTCGATTTTTTTATTTAATATTTAAGTAGGCGTTGATCTGACATGTCTAAGAGTTGCACATTATCAGGACATTTTTTACAGATTAATAATTTTGTGCTATCCTCAACTTTGGATTGTTTTTGAGCTACATGTATCAATGTTTGTTTTTATTATGGCAGACATAATGGATTTTTTACTCATGTGATAGCCTGTGAAAAGAGCTTTCCAATGATGTACAACATGCTTTAGAAATCTCGTAATTGCACTGACAATTTTGAGAAAACCCGTTTTGAGGATAGTAGGCTATGAAATCCAATACCAGAAAACAAATGACAAAAAAAGTGTTCAAAAAGCAGTAGACTATGGAGTCTAACAATAGGCTTCTACTTTTAACATAATTTTCTGTAATGATTCACGATAAAAAAATAGGAACTTTGAGCACACCAATGAATCCGCCCATTATTACAAATGATAGTGTTACAAAGCACTTCAATAGACGTAGGTGCGGTGTTGCCACATCTTCCCCAACATCTGGGAATTTTTACATAGTCTGGCAACACCGCATCCCCACCCCCCTGGGGGTGCCTGGGGTGACCCCCCTCAGGCGAAGTCTCAACCCTCTAGGACCAGAAATAACGAAGTTACCAACTTGCACCCCGTCGGAACGGATAACCGAGGTGTGCACATTCCGAACACCCTGTATATATACCCTGTATGCGCAGAGAACCCTTACACTCTGTCTAGGCAGAGAGATCTTATATTACGAGAAACACCTCTTGTGTAACATAGGAGTGATGACCACATTTGGATCACCTGTATATACATCCCCCTGTCTACACACGGGACCGATCAGTATTTACAGAACCTTCTAGTAAAAGAAGGTCCTGGAACATTCTGGAATGGAACGCTCCAGAAACATGGTGGAAGGTACGGCGAGTATATAAACGCGAAAGCAAGCCAGCCAGTTCAGTTCAGTTAGAGAATGTTGAAGTGACTCGAAGAAGCAGTAACTAGTGTGAAGTGTTATAGAGTAGCGACTGTAGTTTCAGTGTATTAGTGACTTTTGTACAAATTAGTGATTGTAAGGCCAGATAAACTAAATGTTTTGTGAGAGAGACATTCTAGACCTTTATTGTATCCATATTTAGACAGTAAATTAAGTGTTTTGTGAGAGAGACATTCTAGAACTTTTATTGTATCCATATTTAGAGAGTAAATAAAGTTGTTTTGTTAAAATTAAAAGTCTCACTTATCCAGAACCCGGAGAAAACGCAACAATATTTTACATTACAACATTATCCTAAAAAATGGTTATAATTTAATGAAATAAGCAAACCTAGACAATAACTAAATTTACTAACGGAACTCAATAAAAAATCTCGGGACGCAGCAAGTGCGTTATGGTACTGAATTTTCATAAAAATGTTTTTATTGCAAATATGTGTGTTTTCTTTTTAAGAAAGCAGACATCAATTTTGGTTACCAGTATAACCTATATAGAAAAAGCAGGCATCAAATTTGATAACCAGTATAACATAGATAGTAAAAACAATGTGCCATGTTTCATCAAAATAACTTGATTGTTTGAAAACGTACAGAAATTTCCAAAAGTAAACCAAAAGTGTTACTGCAAAAATCCGTTTCCTGGTCAACCTTATAGGTTAATAGCAAATTGAGCTTTTCAAATATGAAGCATTTAATCAAAATTCGCAACCACAACGCACTTTCTGCCTCCAGAATTTCTTAACTTACAAACATGCATTATATTTCGATGGAAAATGCAAAAAAATAAGGCGTTTTCGACAAAAAAATTATTATTTGTATCACCAACGACTTATGGGCCACCCTGTGATTGTCGCAATAATTTTTTAAGATGTAGCTCAAAACACCGTATAATTAATGTATACAATATTTTTTCATATCTTGTATAATAACGAATATATTGAGCTTTATTGATTTTTTACGAAAATTCGACAAAAATTATATACCATTAAACAATAAACTCTATAGCTAAGGCTACTTACTGCCAAGCATCAGAGAAAGGGTCTATTAGAAATGAATTTTCTGGAAATATTTTAGTAAAATGAAGGACAATGACGGTTGAAACTAAGAGTTCGGTGTATGTAAAACATTCTTCTTGAGACATTTTCTTTCCATAGATCGTATTAGATTCAAGTTATTTGCCTAAATGTTGCGAATTTTGACGTTTTCAATTGTCACTTTGACGTTTTGAGGAAACCCCCAATTTATTTTTCTTTGAATGCCCATAACTTTTTTGTCTTTTGACCTACAGAGCTAAATTTTGGTAGGTGGCACACCTATAACGATATAAACCAGCTTACCAAATTTGGTTGCCCTTACTTTGTTAATTTTGGAGATATAAATATTTTGCGAAAGAAAACACAAATTTTTCCGGGAAAACCTCGGCGGATTTTCCTGGCTAACAAAGTTATTCAAGCGACTTGCGAAAGGAATGTACTCACCAATTTTGACGTTTAAAATCGCAATTTTGACGTTTTGAGGAAAATCCAAATTTATTTTTCTTTGAATGCCTGTAACTTTTTTATCCTTTAACCTAGGGAGCTAAATTTTGGTAGGTAACTTGCCTATAATAAAATAAATCCGCATATGAAATTTGGTTGCCCTTACTTTGGTAATTCCGGAGATATAAATTTTTTTCGAAAGAAAACACAAAATTTTCCGGGAAAACCTAGACCGATTTTCCTGGCTAACGAACTTATCCAATCCATTTGCAAAAGGAATTTATTCACCAAATTTAATCAAAATCGGCCCATTATTTTTTGAGTTATCGGTGTGATACATATATATATATATATATATATATATATATATATATATATATATATATATATATATATATATATATATATATATATATATATATATATATATATATATATATATATATATATATATATATATATATATATATATATATATATATATATATATATATATATATATATATATATAAACATATAAAAATTTAAACCGACCCCGGATATGTGTTCTGGGGGGCCTAATTAGCGCTCATTTGAAGAAATTTTTTCAAAATTCAAAAGTTGGGATCTCCTCATTAGTGAATTTTTTTTAAGAAAATTCACTAAAAGCAGATTAATCATTTACGAAGACGCCTTTGAAAATTGCTTGATTTTTAAACGTAAGTTAACTGAAAAATAACAGAAGAAATGTTGCTATTGATATAACACTATCACGACAATTAAGCATACTGTCATTCTTAATTATCTTGACAATTTGAGGTGTATTTAATCTTACAAAAATAAATTCCACAGAAACAGTAAAAACATTTCTGCGAAAACTTTTAAAATTCAGCCACTATTTGAGCGTGCCCATATACAGTAGCTCGATTTTTTCGACGAGTAATACAAACAAAAAGCTCTCTGAATGCGTCATTTCCATGGGTCTCCGCTATCTATTGATAAAAACGCCGTTTCACAATTTGTGATATGTGTTTGAAATATGTGCAAAAAACGTGAAAGGTTGCAAAACGATTGAAATAACTCAAAAACTATAAACGATATCAATTTTTTTCTTACAAACAAGCATTATAATTCGCTGAAAAACACAAAAATGCAATAAAATAAGGGGGTGTTCTATTAAAAAAAGAAAGTGTGTATCACCAACGACTTATGGACCACCCAGTGAATGCCAAAATAAGTTTATAAGATGCAGCTCGAGATACGCTATAATTAACGTAGGATATACTTTTTTGTCGTATCTTGTATAATAACGGATATATTGAGCGTAGCCGTGGAAAAGCGTCACCCTGTGTAAACAGACAAAAACTTAAACTGACCCCGTATATGGGTTTTTCGGGTTCTAGTTCGCGCTCATTTGAAGAAATCTTTTTAAAATTCATAAGTCGTGGTCTTCTCAATAACGAATTTTTTCGACGAAAATTTGCTAAAATAGACTATTATAGTTTGACCATTCCTTATTGCACTTTTGCATTTTTTATCGAAATATGATGCATGTTTGTAAATAAAATCGGGACGTAGTAAGAGCGTTTTGGTAGCAAATTTTCATTAAATGTTTCAAAATTCAATAACTTAATTTGCTATTAACCTAAGGTTCGTCGGCTAGGAAAAGAGTTTTCTCGGAAATATTTTAAGTTTATTTTCGGAAAATTTTTGTATATTTTCAAACAATGAGTTATTTTGATAAAATATGGTACATTGTTTCTAGTATATATATTATACCGGTGACCACATGCATTAAAGAGGCATATTTGCTAATAAAACATTTTTAAGAAAATTCACTTCCATGGCGCACTTGCTGCGTCCAGGCTTTTTATTTAACAAATGGTCTTAATTCGTTAGTTCACATCAAAGGATATTGAAACTTCGCCTTCAACCAACTTAATATTTTGAACTTTATCAATAAATTCAAGTGAATTTGAAACTGAAAAACTTTTCTGTTTAATAGGCAAGCCTTTAAATTCGCTTGTTAACCAATTCACTATATTCTCTGTCGGGGAATATATAAGTAAAACAATAGGTCCCACTGATTTTCCGGGTTTATGGATTTTCGAGAGACAGGACTTTTTAGGAACTTAGGGTCTGAAATTTGTAACTTTTGTCCTAAACCTTTTGTAATAATTATTAGACTATTAAACCATAAACTCTATAGCTGAAACTACTGTCGAACCATCAGAAAGAGGGTCTATTTGAAATGGATTTTCCAAAAATATTTTAGTAAAATGAAGGACAATGATGGTTGAAGTTGAAACTTAAGGCTTCGTAAAACACACTTCTTACGACATATCGTCTGCATAATCCGTATTTGTTCCGAATTCCTTGTCTCAAAATTGCAAATTTTGAAATTTGAAATCGCGACTTTGACGTTTTAAGAAGAAAAATTATCAAATTTTCAAAATATTTGTTCTGCTACTTCTTGACGTTTTTTCGTCAAGAAAACTTAACCGTTGGATGTAATATTCAATTGGTTCTGTTAATCACTAGGTGCCAGTCTGCAAAGCGAGAGGTCCCGGGTTCGATTCCCGGGCGAGCCATGTTGAGTTTGTCTGGAAAATTTGTAAAAAATATTAAATGATGGGAAAGAATGTGCTAATGGCCTGAGATGCCGCAGCCAATAATGTTAAATAAAAAAAAACTTGTTACTTTCAACTTAGGACTCTGAATTTTGGCATGTAGGATAAGCTGGGCAGTAGAAACGTATGTGCCAAATTTGGTTGTCATAGCTCTGTTATTTTCGGAAATTAAAATTTACCGATGGCCAATAGTTTCCTTGAAAAACTGATCCGATTTTCCTGGCTAACAAACTTATCGAAGCCACTTACAAAACCAAATTTCATTAAAATCGGCCCGTTATTTTTTGAGTTATCGGTGTGATACATACATACATATATATAAACACAGATTTCCTCATTAGTGAATATATCAGATATAATTATGTATAATCTTTAGTAAAATTGTTTATGAAAAGTACAAATATTTATATCCTGCATATTGATTTCCCCTACACACTAAATGAACAACCTCTAAATGGTTGTCCAGGCAAATAATACTGAAATATATAACGCCTAAAATAGAGTAGACGCTACAGAAGATCGAGAACTGCTTACTAGACGGAAGACGTACCTCTTTAACCAATGAATGGTCTGAATCATAGCGGAATCTTGTACCTTAAGATTGAATTTTAATTAAACAATGATTCAGCACCCGAGAAAAAATTAATTCGTTATTATATTTATTAATTTTCTATCGCCGTAACGGTTGACATTTCGTAACATCACCTACAATATTTATTGAAGTTGAAAATATTAATTTCTGTTGGCAGGCCATCTAACGGCAGCTTAATTAAAAAACCGCATATAGAATACATATTTTTTAAAAAGAATATTGGAAACAATAAAAAATAATAATCTGGACGCAGCAAGTGCGTTATGGTAGTGAATTTCCATGAATAGGTTTTTAATAGCAAATATGTCTTTTTTTTTAAATGAAAGCAGGCATGAAATTTGGTATAAACTATATAGTAGAAACAATGTACCATATTTCATCGAAATAATTCCTATTGCTGTAAGTATTGATATACATGCAGCAAATTATAAATATATTTGAAGGAGAATCGCTTTTTATAACAATATATAGATATAACAATGGTACAAATTAACTGCAGAGTTTTGTGGCCAATGGACATAATGTCCGAAGCCAATTCCTTCCACACGCACACACACTTTTCGAAATAACTTTATTCTTAGGAAAAGTACAAAAATTTTGCGAAAATAAACGTTAGTTGTTTCCGAACATACCAGTCCGTTTTTCCTGGCCACCGAACCTCTTTGCCCACCTGCCAAAATGTCATTATTCAAATATTTCGACGAAACCCAAACAAAATTGCATGAGAATTTGCATTTATCCACGAAAATTCGAAAACACTTGTTTACAAAAACTTATTGAACATTTATTATTAAATACAATAATTTTACAGAAACCTTACAAACAATGATTTGTACGAAAACACAACAAAAATTCTGCGAAAACTGACTGTTTTATACAAAAAAAATTTGCTGAAACAATACATAAAATTCAAATTATATACCTAATCTGTAATTAAAATTAATAAAAAAAACAGAAAAGGAAATGCAATTTTTTTCACTTTTTACGGAAATTTGAACCAGCAAAGCAAAAAAGTCTGGACGCAGCAAGTGCGTTATGGTAGTTAATTTTCATAAAAATGTTTGAAATAGAAAATATGTGTTTTTTAAAGAAAGCAGGCATCAAATTTTGTGACCAGTATAACCTATATAGTAAAAACAATGTACCATATTTCATCAAACTAACTTTATTGTTTGAAACTGTACAAACGTTCTTCGAAATTAAACTTTAAATGTTCCCGAAACACTAGTTTCCTGGCCAACGAACGTTATAGGTTAATAGCAAATTGAGCTACTCAAATTTTAAGCATTTAAAAAAATCGCACTTGCTGCGTCCCGAATTTCTTTTCATGCATTATAATTTCGTGGACAAAATTCGATAATTAAAGGTCAGCTCAGAACTGGCACGGACCGGGGGAATTCGACTATCAATTAAAACAAAGCATTGTGTAATCTATTTGAACTGAGCAGATTTTTATGGCTGACGAACTCATCCAAGTCACTTGCGAAAGAAAGGTACTCACCAAATTTTATCATAATCGGCCCATTATATATATATATATATATATATATATATATATATATATATATATATATATATATATATATATATATATATATATATATATATATATATATATATATATATATCTAGAAACATATAAAGTCTGAAACCGACCTCGGATTTGGGTTCCAGGGGCTCTAACTCTTGCTCATTTGAAGAAATTTTGTCAAAATTCAAAAGTTCAGATCTCCTCTTTAGTGAATTTTTTCAAAGAAAATTCACTAATTTACCTAAGCGAAAAAATACTCATATTTCTATGTCACAAGCTGTCAGACATAAGAACATCACTTAAATCTGCTACTTTAAAGTTTCATTTGACATTTGTAAATACAATTAATCAACTACTTACATATTATGAAAATGGAAACGAAGATAATTCTATTAAAGTAATGATTTTATACCGTTTTGTTGGTTTGGATATTTTAATATGTTTTTTCAAAAATTCGCTAAATAATCATGTAATCTGATTGAATCATGGTATGCGATTGTAAATGTACTTAAATATTTCCAAAACTAGAGTCTGTAGGTGTAGGGAGTGTTCTACTAAACTTGAAGCAAAGGACATGCCCTTCACCTCGGAAACACAATAATATAGGCTGTTCCATTTCAAAAAAGCTGAATTACAGCAGTTTCCATTTTTTAAAATTTAGTCATTATTTGAGAGCGCCCCGTCTACGGCATCTCGATTTTTTCGGCGAATAATATAAACGACATCCTCTTTGAATGCGTCACTTTCATTTGACTCCGCTATCTATTGGTTAAAACGCTGTAGGTATCATAATTTTTTATATGCGCCCAAAATGTGAAAATTTGCAAAATAATTGAAATAACTCGAGAATTATGCTATCAAACTTTTTCTCCCACAAACATGCATTTAAATTCGATGAAAAATGCAAAAATGCGATAATATGAGGGATGTTCGAAAAAACATAATTTGTATCACCAACGATTTATGGGTTTCCCCGTGGTTGTCAAAATAGTTTAGTAAAATGCAGCGCAAGACACAAAAAAATTCCATAATCGCGTGATAAATGGACCTCCAACAAAGACCCATTATAATACAAAGTTGCAGTCCCAGTACGCAGACATCAGAGTCAGCATGATCAAAAGGCATCAACTGCCCTGTAAAGTGTAGGAAGCTGTGTCGACATAAAAGAAGTCACTTTTAAGAACAATAGTGCTACGCCCTAGGTGACACGTTATAAATAGACGACTCGCCTTCAGCGAGACGTTCATTCCTGTTTCTTGCTTTAGACTCTGCACTTCCTGTGCTCAAGTTATTATATCACACTTATATTAGTATTAATTGTGTCAATCAGTAAATAAATTGTTTTAAAAACTCAAACGTCTTAACCGTAAAGTTAAGTCGCGACTTTTGCATTTGGAAAAAATATCAACATTTAAAATTTCAAACTCCTGTATGCGAAAAAGTGGCGTAGTAAACCGGTTATTAACCCCCCTTTAAAATTTGAAAGCGATCGCATGTTGTTTACCGGTGCCCCCACCACTTTAAAGTCAACGCTCTGGGGCACACTCATGAAAGGCTCGTCTAGGCCTCGTTTGGTCAGTTCTACGACAGGTTTTAGCTTGTACGTGTGTGTTT
Source organism: Tillus elongatus (assembly GCA_964006375.1). Taxonomy (NCBI): domain Eukaryota; kingdom Metazoa; phylum Arthropoda; class Insecta; order Coleoptera; family Cleridae; genus Tillus; species Tillus elongatus. Next base: position 246,722,816 of record OZ023263.1, on the reverse strand, counting down.
TGTTAGTTTGATATCAGTTGTTTAGAACCATATTTGACGATATCAAAAAAACCTCTAGACGCAGCAAGTGCGTTATGGAAGTGAATTTTCATAAAAATGTTTTTAATTACAAATATATCGCTCTAATGCGAGCAGGCATCAATTTGGTTACCGGTATAACCTATATAGTAGGAACAGTGTATTATATTTTATCAAAATAATTATTTGAAATGTACAAAACTTTTCGGAAAATAAACTTTAAATGTTTCTGAGAAAACTGGTCTCCTAGCCAATGAACCTTAGGTTAATATCAAATTGAGTTATTGAAATTTGAAACATTTAATGAAAATTCGCAACCAAAACGCCCTTGCTGCGTTCAAAAATTTTCCGAAAATACAGTTAAATGTTGGTTTTCTAACCAACAAAACTTACGTTAATAGCAAATGAGTTATTGAAATGTGGAGGATTTAATGAAAATTTGCTACCAAAACGCACTTACTGTGTCCAGATTT
>OZ023263.1:246488676-246722125 GCA_964006375.1 Tillus elongatus | reverse complement strand
TTTTCTTACAAACATGCATAATATTTCGATAAAATATGTAAAAATGCAGTAACGAATTTGTTCTACGAAAATTAGCTAAAAATTATAGACCGTTAAACCATAAACTTCACTAAACCTACAGCGAAAGCATCAACTTAACTAAACCGACAGCCAAAGCATCAGAGAAAGGGTCTATTTGAAATGAATTTTCTGTAAATATTTTAGTAAAATGAAGGACAATGACGATTGAAACTAAGACTTCAGGCTTTGTAAAATATTATTCTTGAGACATTTTCCTTCCATAGCTCATATTAGTGTCAGGTTCATTGCCTAAATATTACCAATTTTGACGTTTAAAATCGCGATTTTGACGTTTTGAGGAAAACCCAAATTTATTTTTCTTTGAATGCCTGTAACTTTTTTGTCCTTTAACCCACGGAGCTAAATTTGGTTGCCCTTACTTTGTTAATTTTGGAGATATAATTTTTTTTCGAAAGAAAACATAAAATTTTCCGGGAAAACCTCGGCGGATTTTCCTGGCTAACGAACTTATTCAAACCACTTGCGAAAGGAAGGTACTTACCAATTTTGACGTTTAAAATCGCGAATTTGACGTTTTGAGGAAAACCCAAATTTATTGTTCTTTAAATGCCTGTAACTTTTTTGTCCTTCAACCTACAGAGCTAAATTTTCGTAGATATTTTACCCATAATGATATAAACCCGAGTGTGAAATTTGGTTGCCCTTACTTTGTTATTTCGGAGAAATAATTTTTTTTTTGATTTTTTTCGAAAGGAAACACAAAATTTTCCAAGAAAACCTCGGCGGATTTTCCTGACTAACGAACTTATCCAAGCCACTTGTGAAAGGAAGGTACTCACCAAGTTTTATCACAATCGGTTTATTATTTTTTTAGTTATAGGTGTGACACATAAATATATAAATATATATATATATATATATATATATATATATATATATATATATATATATATATATATATATATATATATATATATATATATATATAAATATATATATATATATATATATATATATATATATATATATATATATATATATATATATATATATATATATATATATATATATATATATAAACATATAAAGACTGAAACCGACCTCGGATTTGGGTTCCAGGGGTCCTAATTACCGCTCATTTGAAGAAAATTTTTCAAAATTCGAAAGTCGGGATCTCCTCATTAGTGAATTTTTTTTAAGAAAATTCACTAATAATACTTTCTTTCGTTGTGGAAGTGGTAATAACATGCCATAAACGAGGAAAGACGTTAAATGTCCTGTGTTTGGAGCTCCGTCCAAATTTAAAACAATGTACTACCGACATACGCGGATGTTATGAAAAACTATCTATTTACACGGCAGTCCTTATTGGATACTTCGAAAAATAAAGCAGAGCCTACATTGACGTATATATCAACAACTTTACTTGCTGAAATTAAAGTAATATGGGCGAAATCCTCCATACCAAACATTTAGGATCAACAAATCATACATTTAATCAGAAGTTATCATGAGAAAGCCCGAAAGTTAAAAAAACTCTGGACGCAGCAAGTGCGTTATGGTAGTGAATTTTCATAAAAATGTTTTTATTGCATATATGTGTGTTTTCTTTTTAAGAAAGCAGGCATCAATTTTGGTTACCAGTATAACCTATATAGTAAAAGCAATGTGCCATGTTTCATAAAAATAACTTTATTGTGTGAAAATGTACCAAGATTTCCAAAAGTAGACCTAAAGTGTTCCCGGAAAAACACGTTTCTTGGTCAACCATAGGTTAATAGCAAATTGGGCTATTCAAATATGAAGCATTTGATCAAAGTTCGCTACCATAACGCACTTGCTGCATCCAGAATTTCTTTTCTTACAAACATGCATTATATTTCGATGGAAAATGCAATAACATAAGGCGTGTTTGATTAAAAAAAAAAGAAAATTTGTATCACCAATGACTTATGGGCCAGCCTGTGATTGTAGAAATATTTTTTTAAGATGTAGCTCAAGACACCCTATAATTAATATATACAATTTTTTTTCAAATCTTGTATAATAACGGATATATTGAGCTTTATTGATTTTTTACGAAAATTCGAAAAAAATTATGTACCATTAAACGATAAACTCTATAGCTAAGGCTACTGCCAAGCATCAGGGAAAGCGTCTATTTCAAATGAATTTTCTGGAAACATTTTAGTAAAATGAAGGACAATGACGGTTGAAACTAAGACTTCAGTGTTTGTAAAACATCCTTCTTGAGACATTTGATTTCCATAGCACGTATTAGTTTCAACTTATTTGCCAAAATGTTGCCGATTTTGACGTTTTAAGTCGCAACTTTGACGTTTTGAGGAAAACCCCAATTTATTTTTCTTTAAATGCCTATAACTTTTTTGTCTTTTGACATACAGAGCTAAATTTTGATAGGTAAATTACATATAAGGACATAAACCCGCGTACCAAATTTGGTTGCCCTTACTTTGTTAATTCGGGAGATATAAATTTTTTTCGAAAGAAAACACAAAATTTTCCGGGAAAACCTGGGCAGATTTTCCTGGCTAACGAACTTATCCAAGCCATTTGCAAAAGGAATTTATTCACCAAATTTAATCAAAATCGGCCCATTATTTTTTGAGTTATCGGTGTGATACATATATATATATATATATATATATATATATATATATATATATATATATATATATATATATATATATATATATATATATATAATATATATATATATATATATATATATATATATATATATATATATATATATATATATATAAACATATAAAAATTCAAACTGACCCCGGATATGTGTTCTGGGGGGCCTAATTAGCGCTCATTTGAAGAAATTTTTTCAAAATTCAAAAGTCGAGATCTCCTCATTAGTGAATTTTTTTAAGAAAATTCACTAAAAACCTAAAAAGTCAAGGAACAGTGAAGTGCTCTTAACCAAAATAGTAGAGTTTAGACAAACTGCATAAGGTAGGCTTTTTGACATTTCAACCTGTAAATGTGTTGATTTTTTGTTATGCAAGTGCAAAATAAAAGTACCCTTCAGGGAAAAAGAGTTTTTAACAGATCAAAGAACAGGCAGAAAAATGGTTATTGGTTCGGTTGATGTTATTACAACAACAAAAATTGAACGTTCTCTAGAAAGAAAGCGAACCGAATCAGTAACGAAGCCTGGTATTATCATAACAGAAACTGGGATTTCTGGACCAAATACATTTTTAATACCTGAAGATGAAGAAGATCACAGCCTAGACGATCTAACTAAAACCAAAGATGGCCCAGATGTTGTTAATTACGTTGATAATGTCAGAACTTGTCAGGTAATTCCAGGCACTTCGCCGATGAGATTAACTCTACCGAGCTTACGCACTTACTGCGTCCAGATTTTTTTCTTACAAACGCATCATATTTCGATAAAAAATGTAAAAATACATTAACGAATTTGTTCTACAAAAATTAGCTTAAAAAAATATAGACCGTTAAACCATAAACTTGACTAAACCTACAGCGAAAGCATCAACTTAACTAAACCGACAGCCAAAGCCTCAGAGAAAGGGTCTATTCGAATGAAGGGCAATAACGGTTGAATCTAAAACTTAAGGGTTTACAGAACACTCTTCTTGCAAGCTTTTCTTTTCAAAATACGTATTTGTTTCACGTTCTTTGCCTAAACATTGCCAATTTTGACGTTTAAAATTGCGTTTGACGTTTTGAGGAAAACTCCAAAATTTGTTTCTTTAACTGCCCATAACTTCTTTGTCTTTAAATCTAGAGACCTAAATTTCGGTACAGAGTTCACTCTTTATAACACAAACACGCGTATCAAATTTGGTTGCCCTCACTTTGTTATTTCCGGAGATATTTTTTTTTTAGAAAGGAAACACAAAATTTGCCGGATAAACCTAATCCGATTTTCCTGGCTAACGAACTTATCCAAGCCACTTGCAGAAGGAAGGTACTCTGCAAATTTTATCAAGATCGGTCCATTATTTTTTGAGTTATCGGTCGGATATATATATATATATATATATATATATATATATATATATATATATATATATATATATATATATATATATATATATATATATATATATATATATATATATATATATATATATATATATACAGGTCTCCTCATTCGCGAAATTAAAAAAAAAATTCGCTAAAAACGCAAATTACATATAATAAAATAACTTCATCGGTAAGCACAGGTCAGTTGTGAAGAGATGGAGTTTTAATGGATATTACCTTATAACAGGATGTGTACTTTAATAATCGATTTAATGAGCTGTTGGTATGGTATTCTTGCAGAACACACCTACCGGTTCCTGTCCAATATGTTACCCGTGGTTAATTTACTGCGTCAGCTCACGTTATGCTATTTACAACGGTTTTAACATGATTTATTTCCTCAGTATCGGGAATAGTGTCAAAACTATCGGCCTGTTTCACGGCTAAGAATTTACAATATCATCAAAGATAATAAAGTAGAATGATACTCTGGTACAGTTACAACAGCTATCTGTGCGAATTGATTTGTACATATCGGCTTACTAAATATTTAATCATGCAGCAAAACAGTTGAATACTTACAGTCGTAACGACTGTTAAATTAAAGAGTAAATCCAGCAAAACGTGATGATGTATTCGATCTAGTAGGTAATCAACTGATTGAGAACGGCATATCAAAACGAAAACAGTTTATGCTAATGTTCTCCCCAATAATAATTACAGATTCACTTATAAATGTTTTTACTACCACTATTACTACCAGTCACGTCATATCAAAAAGATGTTCCGGACGTAGCAAGCCCATTATAATAGTGAATTTTCATAAGAATTGTACACTATTAGTAAGGCATATTATTAAAACTAATTCTTTAAATTTAAATGAACTTGGGAGACCACTTTTAGAGGTCCCAGTTAGCGACTATTTGAATACATTTCAATTTTCTATGGAGCTAGAAAATTATAGTTTGGTAGAGATATATGTAAGTACTGCAAGTCTCTTTAAAAAATTGTGTTACAAATTTCATTAGCCACAAAAGTTTTCTAGAAAAAAAAAATATTGACAAAGGGAATGTACCTGCCAAATCATAAATATGGCAGGTATTTTTCCTTTTAATAGCTTGGATGGTTTTGTTTTAGTCAACCCAATCGAATTACTTTATGCAAACAAAACAACAAAAAACGTTTTTTAAAACCAACTTGTAGTTATCCGCAAAGCTCATTATGTTATTTTTCTTTAATTTAGTACCCAGGCTGCGTTTACATAGGTGTTACTATGGTTCAAGATTGAAGATTCTAGCTTAATAGGACATTGAGTTATCGGATTTAAACTATTTTTACAGAAACTCTCTACCATAATGTGTTTGCCGCACCAAGCAACTTTTCAACACTTAGTTTTTAGTACACTCAATCGAAATAGTTTCTGCAAACAAAATGACAAAAATGGTTTTCTAAAACAAATTTATCGTTGCCTGTGAAGCTCATTGTGTTATTTTTTAAATTTAGTACCCACGCTGCTTTTATATAGGTTTTAGTATGTATCAAAATTGAATATTCTAGTTTAATGGGAAATTGAATTATCATCATTTGGAATATTTTCTCTACCATAACGTACTTGTTGCACCTAAACCCTTTTCAACATTTATTTACTATTGCTCTATCCATACTCTGAAAATTAAATTAAAAAAATATAAACAATAAAAAATTTTAAATATAGATTAAACTACCGCATGATATTATGTGGTTTCATTTACCTCAAGTTTTCCATATACGACATGAAGAGTAAGTAATAATGAAAATTCACTAAAAACTAGAAATAAGTACCTTATTATCAGATTCTAAGGTATTATATGAGCCTTATTATTTGTTTATGACATATGTAAACAAGGAATAAGAAGAAGATAACCTCGAATTCAACTCCACCCACTGCGAGTTTGCAAAATAACAAATGACAATGACAAATAGCTAACTGGCGTTGTCTGATTTAACTAGGAAAGGGCGATGGGTTTTAAATACCTTGAAGAATGGGAAGCTTAATATTTGCTATATATATATATATATATATATATATATATATATATATATATATATATATATATATATATATATATATATATATATATATATATATATATATATATGTATCCGTCTGATAACTCAAAAAATAATTAACCGATTTAGATGAAACTCGGCAAGTGCCTTTCTTTTATTAATGGCTTGGATGAGTTCGTTGGCCAGGAAAATCGGACAGGGTTTTCCGGGAAAATTTTGAGTTTTCTTTAAAAAAAATTTTTTTTTCCGAAAATTTCGATAAAATTTGGTCTACATATTGCTTTGGGAAATACCTAACTATGTGCCAAAATTCAGCTTTCTAGGGTTACAGAAAATTGAGCTATTCAAATTTGAAACATTTATGTTTAAATCATAAGTATGTGGTTGCTGTTGGTTAGTCAATGCTTCTGTTATTGTCATTGACTCATGAAATTCATTTTTAACTTTTAGAGAAATGTCAATAATACTGAATTCACTGATTGTTAATCATTGGAAGCATTTACGATTATATATAACCCTATTGTAATTTATTATCATTTATCACCTCTGTAGTATAATTATTTTTTTTCTTTCAACTCGCAGCGTTTTTAGTCAATTGTTGTTATTAATAGTCAATAGTTTCTTTGCGAATACACACACCTTCCATTGACTTCTGCTTCTGCCGCTGTTACAGTCCTTTTATTTAGAGGTAGAGTTGTAACCACTCATACAAACAGTGTTTTTTAACCACGTGGCTGGGGGACTGACCGAATTCATTCCCAGTTGCTGTTGATTTACTCATATTCTCTTAATATGTTTGAAGATGTGGTGTCTACTTCATTCCAAGTCACTATTAACCGACTATTTATGAAATCAAATAAGTAAATTAAATCGATTTTCATAAAATATGTAGTGTATTAAGACAAGGGAAAAAGAAATAAAACATATATAACTGCGCACATTTTGATTATATTTTAGGGTGCTTGAGAGAAGTATTGTCACAGCATAATATCTTATTAAAGTTCATTTGTAAATACGTTTAATTTTTATATGTTTATATATATATATATATATATATATATATATATATATATATATATATATATATATATATATATATATATATATATATATATATATATATATATATGATAACTCAAAAAATAATTAACCGATTTCGATGAAACTTGGCAAGTGCCTGTCTTTTATTAATGGCTTGGATGAGTTCGTTATCCAGAAAAATCAGACGGGGTTTTCCGGAAAAATTTTGAGTTTTCTTTCGAAAAAATTTTTTTTCTCCGAAAGTAACAAAGCTGTTTAAATTAAATTTACTATATATGTTGCCTCAACCTTACTACGTACCCAAATTCAACTTTCTAAGTTTAGAGAAAATTGAGTTATTCAAATTTTAAATTTTCTTTCGAACAAAATTTTTTTCTCCGAAAATTACAATGTTATTTTAATGAAATTTTGTGGATATCTTGCCTTAGGAAAAACCTTACTACGTATTGAAATTAAACTCTCTAAGTTTATAGAAAATTGAGTTATTTAAATTTGAAGCATTTAATAAAAATTCACTACCATAACGCACTTGCTGCGTCCCGAGTTTTTTTGATATTCTCTGCGTTTACACGTAAATTGATTTTATTTATTATGCCCATCAATATGTCTATAACACTCGCATCATTTCGTAATACTGCATTAGCAGCATACAGTTATACTTTTACCTTGGAAGCATTCATTTTTATGCCTTCTGTCTCCAAATAGACTTCTCTTATACATTTTTTTACAAATGTGTTGAATAACCATAGAGATGTCACACATCCTTGTTTGACACGCTGCTTAATATTAAATTGTAGTCACTGAGATTTCAGTTACTTACTTCTCACACTTGCGCAACTATCATCATATAGCGATTTATAACATTTTTGGTGAATTTTCTGTAAAAAATTCACTAATGAGATCTCGGCTTTTGAATTAACTCTGGACGCAGCAAGTGCGTTATGGTAGTGAATTTTCATTAAAAAAAAATTATTGCAATTATGTGTTTTCTTTTTATTTAAGAAAGCAGGCATCAATTTTGGTTACCAGTATAACCTATATAGTAAAAACAATGTGCCATGTTTCATAAAAATAACTTTATTGTGTGAAAATGTACAAAAATTTTTGAAAATAAACTTAAAATGTTCCTGGAAAAACTCGTTTCTTGGTCAACCTTATAGGTTAATAGCAAATTGGGCTATTCAAATATGAAGCATTTGATCAAAATTCGCTACCATAACGCACTTTCTGCATCCAGAATTTCTTTTCTTACAAACATGCATTATATTTCGATGGAAAATGCAAAAATGCAATAACATAAGGCGTGTTTGATTAAAAAAAAAAATCGAAAATAAACTTAAAATGTTCCCGAAAAAACTAGTTTCCTGGCCAACGAACCTTATAGGTTAATAGCAAATTGAGGCATTCAATAAAAACTCGCTACCATAACGCACTTGCTGAGTCCCGAATTTATTTTCTTACAAACATGCATTATGTTTTCGTGGTCTGAATTCCATACCTTTGTGGCTGGCTCAGAACTGACACTGATAGGGGGAATCCGTCTGTGTAATTAAAAGAAAACATTGTTTACTCTATTTCAACTTAACAGATTTTCCTGGTTAACGAACTTATCCAAGCTACTTGCAAAAGGAAGGTACTCACCAAATTTGATCAAAATCGGCCTATTATTTTTTGAGTTATCGGTGTGATATATATATATATATATATATATATATATATATATATATATATATATATATATATATATATATATATATATATATATATATATATATATATATATATATATATATATATATATATATATATATAAACATATAAAAATTGAAACTGACCCCGGATAAGGGTTCTCGGGGGCCTAATTAGTGCTAATTTGAAGGAATTTTTTCAATTTTCATTTGTTTGTATACGGGGCATTCCACGCCAAATCAGACAGTTTTACAGCTTTGGTTTTTGATTTCCTCAATTGTTTGACATTTTTTTGTCCCCTGTGGTCCGGGGACTAACTAAAAGAATAGGCTCATGGTAACTCCTGCCTGTTGTGCGAGGCGACTAATCGGAGTCAAGCAGGTGGTAGTGGACTTTTCCTTTATCTTGATAGTAAAGGATTTTTTCACACCCAAGGAGGAACCACCCGTTACATATCAAGGGGCCGGTGAAGTCCTAACGGAGGTTTCCGGTTCTGGTGTATGAGTCGGTTTCCCTTATAAGCAAAAATGATAATGGCTCCTCCTTGTATAAAAGATTCCGGAGGTAAAATACCCTTCCATTCGGATCTCTGAGAGAGGGGTGTACAGGGGCGCCAGCGTCAAGATTTAACATATCCTTCTCGAACATATGTGGCAAGGCTGAACTTTTTGCCTCGCTGTTCGCCGGCAATTCTATTCTCAACCCACCTCCAAATGTTCAACCACCAACAGTCCCCAATATCGCGCATTTAATGACGGATATCATTTTCAAAACTAAAAAGGTACGAAATATGCTCTCTTCTCTTAATACTAGGAAAACCTCTGGCCTTGACGAGATCCCAGCAATTTTTCTCAAAAAATGCGCACCAGAACATGCTATAGTCCTGACTCGTTGTTTCCGACATCTTACAATAGAGGCATATTCCCTAGTAACTGAAAAACTGCTCGAGTACAACCCATCCCCAAGAAAGGATCCAAAGCGCTTCCTAGCAACTACAGGCATTTTTTTCTCCTTTCAGTCGACTCTAAAGTGATGGAAAAGCATATAAACACCGAATGACAAAATTTTTGAAAAACAGAGCCAAATCCACTACTGGCAGTATGGATTCCGTCAGCGCAGATCAACTGCCGACCTCCTTTCCTTTGTCACCCATTCTTGGAACAAGTCTATGGAACTACACGGAGAATCTCAGATTGTTGCTCTAGACATATCCAAAGCATTCGACCAGGTCTGGCACGCAGCGCTGCTTAATAAACTTCCGGCCTATGGCGTACCACCAAAACTCTGTACTTGTACAGTAAATTTCCTCCTCTCCAACCGGAGCAATCCTGTTGTCGTGGATGACTATTCCTCTAAACTGTATCTAATTAATGCAGGAGTCCCTTAATGTTAAGCTTTAGCCGCTAGTTTGTTTCTTGTCCACATCAATGGCCTCTTCTCTAGCACATCCAACCCAGTTCACAGTTACGCGGACGACAGCACCCTACACTCAAATATACAATATTTTAAGCTTGTATCTTAGCCCAATTAGATGAGGATCGCAGGAGGATCTCTAAAAAATATTAGACTGGGGAAATAAAAATCTTGTACAATTTACTTCCACCCAATCTCAGTCTTGCTTTCTATCTCATAAAAGATACATTAGCCCTAGACCCATCACAATGAACAACCAAGTTATTTAAAGTAATGAGGCGTTTTCTGTGGATAGAAATCTCAATTTGCACCAACATGTCACATCAATTGCAGAAGCGGCCGCTAAGAAATTAGGTTTTCTCTTCCGAGCACGCAAATACTTTTCACCAGCTGATCTCTATACCTTATATACTTCACAAATAAGGACAAACCTCTAATACTGCAGCCATATCTGGGGCGCCGCTTCTACACTTGCTATCCTGGAATCTATTCAGAAGAGAGCTATACGTCTCATCGTTGACCCTACCCTCCCCCAAAGGCTGCCATCTCTCGCCCACCGACGTGCCGTTGGTGACCTATATATATCTCTCTCTCTTTCTCTCCCTTTTTTATATATATCTGCACGGGCACTGCGCAGAGGAGCTATCTTCCATAGTTCGTCCACCTGCTGCCCCCAACAGATCTACCAGGGGAACAGAGCAAATGCACCGTTTTACTGTCCAGGTCATCAGACATAGAACATCTTGTTATGCCCGCTCTTTTGTCCCGAGCAGTTCGAAGTTGTGGAATTCCTTGCCGGTACATGTTTTTCCTTCTCCTCCGAACCTCCAAATTAACAAGTTGCCTCTTTCCTCCTTGTCGACACCCACGGTACGATAGTATTTAGGCTGTGAGCCCCCGTGGTGTGTTGTTGAAATTTAAAAAGAACCTACATTAGAGCGAGGAGATCCGTATAAAGATACTATTAATATTTTTGTAACCTGAATATTAGCTTTCACACGTGAATACTCAAATAATTTTTCTGTTCCTGTAACCTCAAAATTAAAGTCAAGTGGCTCAATATCAATATTAATATTTTTCTTTGCAAGTATGGCAATGCCATGAAGTTCACGAGATTTCTTGCTTCGACTGTTCCCAAACTTATATAGGACAAACAAACAGATATATCTACAATAGAACATACCATTACAGTTAAGATCCTCATGAGCACTCCCCATGCATATTTTATACAGGACACAACATAGACTTCGACAGTGCCAAAACCATAGCTTTAAGCTTCAATCTTAGAACCAAAATTAACTGTGGAGTCATTGAGATCGAAGAATATCCCAATTGTTTAAACAAAAACATTATAGATATTCGACTTCAATTACTTGACAACCAATTATATCTTTATGTTAATAATTTGGGAATGGTGTTATCATAATCATATTCTTTTTTATAGGTCTCTAAGGTACAATCAATAACAAATATCCTCTTCAATTTGCAACAAGCTATGCCATTAGTTAGGTAAATTAACAGAAATATGGCGACAGCAAAACGAAAGAACATACAGCTTGACAGAACATGTATCGGACACGTTATTAAAAGGCCTTAAGCTATCTGGATGCTGTAATCCAAGGAGTATATGATAACACGCCGTGTATCAATTTTGAAGATAAAACGACATCTTCGACACCGAGTGGGCTGTAGTCAACGGGCGCGTACAACACAGAAGTAACTAGAATCGATATGGCTTTTATACAGCGTGATCACCTCAAAATACTTAAAAATGATGCAAGTGCAATACTACATACAGACTTGGAGACTACTTCTCTGGGTTCACTGTTGGGTTTCGTTTCTGTAAGTGAAGGGCGTAGCCAACGCGTAAGCTAACTGGAGCGAGTGGCCCTTCTGAATTCTAGGTTTTCTAGGATGTTCTTCAACGTTTCTGTAACCGGTTTCGCTGCCTGACAGCATCCTCAGACAGATAAAAATTAAATCAATACGAAATCATGACAACTATAAATAAAGATCTGTTGCTATGTTAGAATATTTTCATCAAAAAATTCTTTAGAAATGAAAATAAAATGAAACAAAAATGACGAATGACGCCTTCAAAATGTCTACGTCAATATATAACATAAATATATAACTAACCTATAACAGTAATAACTATAATAACAATTACAACAATAAAATAACTAAATAATAACAATAACAGTAATAAAGCAAACTATACAATGAAAATAAGAGCATCGGTGGTTCAGTGGTAAGTAGGGATGGGCACATTTCTTAAAACATCGATGTTAATATTGATCTTTAACATCGAAACCTACTATCGATGGTAGGAAAAACATCGGCTGGAAAACATCGATGTTGGGAAACATCGATGTTTTCAAAATAATTGTGAATTTACCAATTCTATAATTCTATGTTCTTTCGAGAAAAAAAAATAGTTTGTAGTTTTGTAGGCATTAGAAAATGGAAACATATTCCGATGCAGATTATGGCAGGTGCAAGTAATACAAAAAATAAGTGGTAAAAAAAATAAATAAATGTTTATTGTACTGCAATAAAATAAGAAAGAATGTGTAAAACAAAAATAGAAAAACTTAACTTCTAATGACTTTAATAATAAAAAGTTAACTTCAAATTTAATTCTAAACTGTTAATAACCCTGTTTATATATATATATATATATATATATATATATATATATATATATATATATATATATATATATATATAATTCACCAATATTAGTGATAATACTGATAATCTCACCATACAGTTTTATATACTCCAGTAATCTCTGTCAATGGACTGAAGGAATCATATTTTGCCCAAGTGTTCTCCAGTTAAACGGTTTCTTTCTTACGTGGCTGTCTGTCCAGCTTTGGAAAAAAAATTCTGCCGGTGCAGAAGTCGCCACTATGGACAAGAATTTTTTCGCGACAGGGTATAAATGGGGACATACATTTTTATTATCTGACCACCATTTCAGTGGATTCTCGGTAAGATTAATTAAAGGATTCTTTAAATACAAAGACATTTCGCTTAATTGTTCTTTCTCTTGTGAAGCACTTTTTTGAACTAACTGAGAATGATGCGCCCATATATTGCCCTTTGGAGTAACTATAATTATGTTAAAATTTTTACCAAACATCATTGTGACAATCTAGCCTACTTACCCGTGTCCTGTTTATTATTTGTCGTTTCACTTTCTATTATTTCGCGATTGTGGTCATCATCTGCGTTTCTGCTAACAGTGATAACTGTTGTATTAGATTAACTGCTGCTGCAACATAATGAGGACTCTTAAAATAAATCTTTTTGAACCTCGGATCCAGCAAGATTGACACGGCTAATTGTTGGACTTGTTCAACAGCAGAAAATCGTTTCCTACATTCTTGGAGAAGTGCTTCATTTAGTGAAATACCTAAGGTGTCTTTTACATCACATTCAATGTGTGAAACTTCTTTTTCCAAATTATACGTGAGAGGGATTACAAGATTCGAACTAATATACTTTTGACCACAAATTTCTGTTGTTACTGCTTCTAAGGTCTTTAGAAGTTCAATGATTTTATTCAGTTCAAAAACTTCATTGACTGTAACTATTGTGGGGACAGAAGGATGTCTGTTCACTATGGTATTTATGTATTCCCGCAGTTCAAGAAAACGATTAATCATGTAGTATGTGGAATTCCAGCGGGTGGACACCTCTTGTATTAATTTTATTTCAGGTTTATGGTCGCTTGTTTGTGCCTTCCGTAATTCATCAACAGCTACTACTGAATGCCTAAACCACATTACAATTGTTTTAATTTAGATATAACTGATAACAATTCCGAATCAGATTTTATAGCTCTGTCAGCAACTAAATTTATTTGATGAGCGAAGCAATGAATGTGCCTTTTTTTGGAAAACGTTTCCTCAATAGCTTTTGTCGTATTGGCCGCTCCATCCGAAACAACAGTGGTAACTTTAGTTTCTAGGATACCCCATTCCTCACATATACGTTTTAACACTCCTGAAATGTATTCGGCTGTATGCCGTTCATCTAAAAGATATATACCTAAGTCAACAGAATTTATGGAATTGTTATCTTCAAAGTACATAGTAACACCAATAAAACTTCTACATTGCATATCTGTCCATATATCTGTCGTCAAACAATAGCAAGACAATTCTTTTAATTTGCAAACGATATGCATTTGCAACAGGATTTGTGGGATACGTAACGATGTTTAGATGATTACAAGTAACATCGATGTTAAAAATATAACATCGACATTACAACATCGATGTTTTAAACATCGATGTTCAATGGAAAATATCGATATTCCAAAAACATCGATGTTAGGTGCCCATCACTAGTGGTAAGAACGTGTGCCTCTGAACCGAAGGGTACTAAGTTCGATCGCAGGGTTCTCCTTTCACTTTTTCAGTACATACTGAAATATTTACGTCAACCAGTCAGTCATCTTCCTTGTAGAATACTCTACATCTGTATTTAGTAGGATCTTATTTTTGTGATATCCTAAAGTTTTTAACTAAAAAGTGTTGAGAAAAGCACTCTGTATAAAACCCACTGAAGTCCAGCTACTTATATACCATGTGTGAATAAATAACAATTTTAATCAGATTATATGAAACAAGCTCAGTGTTTATGCATGTCTTGTCGAGGCGCGTTCATCGTCTCGTATGTCAGTTGGCATGACTGCGATGTGGCAATGTGGTAATGTGGTTATGCACTTGCCTTATACACCCATATACTTTTACATGCTCACTTTTGTTTGTTGTTTTTGTGGTCACAAATGAGATGTAAATCCAAGCAGTGTGAATTGTGCGCTAGAAAGTGCACGCTGACCGGATTGATGCATCTTTAATTAGTTCTGGAGCTCGCGAACTTGTTCTACATTCTCCATATGCAAACACCTTTGTAATTTGTTTGCCTTGTTATTCAAGCAGAAGCTTGTACATACCTGGTTCTTCTATTTGTATTGTGTAGAGACAAGTCGAATTTTATATGAAGCGTTCTACCAGAAACAGCTGTGATTATTTAACCGAAAAAAACTCTGGACGCAGCAAGTGCGTTATGGAAGTGAATTTTCATAAAAATGTTTTTAATTACAAATATATCGCTCTAATGCGAGCAGGCATCAATTTGGTTACCGGTATAACCTATATAGTAGGAACAGTGTATCGTATTTTATCAAAATAATTATTTGAAAATGTACAAAACTTCTCAGAAAATAAACTTTAAATGTTTCTGAGAAAACTGGTCTCCTAGCTGTTATATTTAGGGTTCTTGTATACTTATTTATATAATGACTCACGTGTGTTTAGTAATACATTTAATAAACAGGAAGACAATAATGGACAAAACCTTATAACAAATATTAGTTGGTACATTTACAATAATTAATACATTTTCACATTGACATTCGACCATCTGTCATGTGTCTCTACTCACTGACTACTGTCATTAGCACAGAGTAAATCTACATTGTATAACACTAGCCAATGAACCTTAGGTTAATAGCAAATTGAGTTATTGAAATTTGAAACATTTAATGAACATTCGCAACCAAAACGCACTTGCTGCGTTCATACAAAAATTTTCCGAAAATACAGTTAAATGTTGGTTTCCCAACCAACAAAACTTACGTTAATAGCAAATGAGTTATTGAAATTTGGAGGATTTAATGAAAATTTGCTATCAAAACGCAGTTACTGTGTCCAGATTTTTTCTTACAAACATGCATCATATTTCGATAAAATATGCTAAAATGCAGTAACGAATTTGTTCTACGAAAATTAGCTAAAAATTATAGACCGTTAAACCATAAACTTCACTAAACCTACAGCGAAAGCATCAACTTAACTAAACCGACAGCCAGAACATCTGAGAAAGGGTCTATTTGAAATGAATTTTCTGGGAATATTTTAGTAAAATGAAGGACAATGACGATTGAAACTAAGACTTCAGGCTTTGTAAAACATTATTCTTGAGACATTTTCCTTCCATATCCCGATTCTGACGTTTTGAGGAAAAGCCAAATGTATTTTTCTTTAAATGCCTGTAACTTTTTTGTCCTTTAACCTACGGCGCTAAATTTGGTTGCCCTTACTTTGTTAATTTTGGAGATATAATTTTTTTTCGACAGAAAACATAAAATTTTCCGGGAAAACCTCGGCGGATTTTCCTGGCTAACGAACTTGTTCAAGCCACTTGCGAAAGGAAGGTACTCACCAGTTTTGACGTTTAAAATCGCGATTTTGACGTTTTGAGGAAAACCCAAATTTATTGTTCTTTAAATGCCTGTAACTTTTTTATCCTTTAACCTACAGAGCTAAATTTTCGTAGGTATTTTACTCATAATGATATAAACATGCGTGTGAAATTTGGTTGCCCTTGCTTTGTTAATTCCGGAGAAATAATTTTTTTCAACGAACTTATCCAAGCCACTTGTGAAAGGAAGGTACTCACCAAGTTTTATCAGAATAATAATAATAATAATAATAATAATAAGAGGTCTTTATTAGGGCGAAGTTAATTTTACAATTTTCTTCCACTTAACCCTTAAAAGATAACTTAAAATGTAGGAATTACAAAATAAACAAATTATAAAATAAACGAATCATAAATGCCTTAGTATCCAAAACAACAAAACAATATAACAACAAAACATTGACAATTGTGCGCCTTAAATTCAGCTGAAAGAAAGTATTTCCTAAATATGAATATGATTTATTATAACTACACTACGCAAACTGACTATTTTTATAAAAATCTGTAACATATCTCCGAAACCCTGGCAGAGAACATAAAGTATGTTTAAAAGGTATTTTATTATACAGATGTGGTGCAACATAGGAAAAAGACCCCCGATATTGGCTCGTATAATATTTAGGTATGGCAAACAAGTGATCGAGTCTTGTATTGAGCGAATGTATTTGTCTCCGAAAACAGAGCTTCTGATGTAGGTAATCAGGCCCCGCCCCGAGGACAATCTTGTGAGTCAAGCAAAGAAGATGTACTTTCCAGCGATTCTTCATATTTAGCCAATCTAGTTCTTTTAACTTATAGGAAACACGATCTGTTCTTTTTAGATTAAAGATGAACCGTAAACATGACTTCTGAACCTTTTCTATTCTTTGCTGATCCCAACTGTCAAGGGCAGGTCCATACACAACATCAGCATGGTTAAAGCGCGAGAGAATCATAGAGTTTACCAAGAGAGCTTTTACTTTCACTGGAAGGCAATTTCGGTGGCTATAAAAAGATTTCAATAGGCCAAAGCTAGCTCTACGAAGATTAGTGACGTGATCAGAAAATTTTAAATTGTTATCTATTATGAGACCAAGATTCCTTGCAGATTGTTTTGCTTCCAAGCGACTCCCATCTATCAAAATATCAATATTTTGAGAACAAACCCTATTCCTACTGACTTTCCTGCCAAAATAAAGTACGCAACACTTATTGACATTTATCGCAAGATCATGCTTCTTTGCTGTCCTGACTAACCTATCAAGGTCTGCATTTAAACTTGTTATAGCGTCTAAGGCATTTTCGACAGGAAAGGATTTGTAAAGCTGGGTATCATCGGCATAGAAGTGTATTTTACTCGAGATAATTTGTTCTTGAAAATCAAACGTATAAATATTGAATAAAAGGGGGCCCAAGATAGAGCCTTGTGGAACCCCCTTTAATAAACTCAAAGAATCCGATACATCCGACCCGCAGACAACCCTCTGTGCCCTATCTGAAAAGTAACTTTCTATAAACTGAACGGCGTCATGATTGAAACCAATATATTGTAACTTCGAGCACAATAATTCATGACTGATCGTATCAAAAGCTTTACTGTAGTCTAGCGATACCAAAGCTGTAACTTGATTTTTATCGTTAGCTGTGAGGATGTCATCATTAATATTTGCTAATGCTGTTGTGGTGGACCTGCCCCTAACAAATCCGGACTGTACATTTGGCAAGATGTTGTTGTCCCCAAGGTAAGCAGTTATCTGCTCGGACATCACTTTCTCCAATAACTTTGAAAGAACTGGGAAAATGCTTATAGGTCTTAAATGATTAAACTCAGTTGGATTATTTCCTTTTGGAAACATGAAAACCTTTGCAACTTTCCAAACTTTGGGAAAGCACTTTGTCTCAATACAAAAGTTTACAAGATGAAGCAGCTGAGGGAGAATTTCCGGGAGACATAGGTGAATCATGTCGACACTCACACCATCAAAGCCTTTAGCTTTTGTTTTTATTGAGGCTATATGCCTCATAATATCTGTCTCATTGACAAGTTTAAAATGGAAGTTATTTGCATTTTTGTAAATATTACTATTGTAATATGTTTTTAATTCGCTAATATCAGCCTTACTACTGTTAATAGACGTGAGGTATTGATTTATTTTGTTTGCGTCACTCAAATGTGATGGTAACATATTGTCTTTTTTTGTAATAATGCCAAATCTATTAGCCAAAGACCAGGCCGTCCTATTATTTTTACTTTCAGACAGCATACGCTCCGCAAATGCAAGTTTTTCTTTTTTTATGGCATTTGTAGTTCGGTTTCTAATTAGTTTATAATTTTGCCAATCAATGGGATCGCGACTATCTTTGAACCTATTATAAGCTTTATCACGCTGTTTCATAATATTCCTGATATTATCCGTTAGCCATGGAGCCGGCTTTTTCGTTATTCGTACCGTAACGATAGGGGCATGCGTATCGAAAAGTTTATTCAAAACATTAGTAAGTGATGCTGCTTTATCTTCAGCGCTGTTTAATCTATAATAATGCATCCAGTCTACAGCAGACAAATCACTTTTGAATTGATTAATATTAAAATTTTTGTAACTTCTAAAGGTATGATACTGTCTTTTTAATGATTCTGCTTTAGCCAAAGATAATATGCAATATACAAGACAATGATCAGAGATATCATGAGTATCGACTGTATCAGCTTCTAATACACCTAGCGATTTATCAACTATAACTATGTCAAGAAGAGACTGTGAATTTTGCGTGAGTCTAGTCGGCTTTGATATGAGTTGTAGCAGATCGTACGAGTGAAGAGTTTCGTAAAATTTCAGAACAGCTGTGTTGTTTTTTAGTAGATCAATATTAAAATCTGATAGTAAAACAATATGATCATATGCAGGAACTATTAAAGAAAGAAGCTCATCAAAGCCATCCAGCGCACTAAGCAGATTCCGATCTGGAGGTCTGTACAAACAACAGATCAAAAAGCTTTCATCATTAATTTTAATTGACAGAGTGAGATATTCAAAAGCATCAGAATTCACGCTAGTTGAAACTATAAGAAAGTTTAATTTGTTACTTACGTAGCACAAGACTCCACCACCGCGGCCACTTAACCTATCTTTTCTCACAATATTGTAGCCCTTTATTTGTATAGCCTCATCTGTAACATTAGAAGTTAGATCCATTATTTTTTTAGTTATAGGTGTGACATAAATATATAAATATATATATATATATATATATATATATATATATATATATATATATATATATATATATATATATATATATATATATATATATATATATATATATATATCTATATATATATATATATATATATATATATATATATATATATATATATATATATATATATATATATATATATATATAAACATATAAAGTCTGAAACCGACCTCGGATTTGGGTTCCAGGGGTCCTAATTAGCGCTCATTTGAAGAAATTTTTTCAAAATTCGAAAGTCGGGATCTTCTCATTAGTGAATTTTTTTTAAGAAAATTCACTGAAAATTATGCTGGGTACCTGGTAAGCAGTATTTGATGAAATTCTTTTCAGTACTCGTTCTATAGAGCCACAAATAAATTGCAACAAGAATGATAACCATGTTTATTGAAAAAAAATTGTGTAATTTCAAGGTCTTCCAAACATATTCTTTTATTATTTAAGGTGTCACAATCTAAAATAGAAACATTACTAAAATTTATATTACATGCAGGATCGACATTATGTCTAGCCAAAGCACACCTTTTAGTGAATTTTCTTACAAAAAAATCACTAATAAGGAGATATTGACTTTTGAATTTTGAAAAAATTCTCTCTCCGAACGAGCGCGAACTAGGTCACTTAGAACCCATATCCAGGGTCAGTTTCTATATATATATATATATGTATATATATATATATATATATATATATATATATATATATATATATATATATATATATATATATATATATATATATATATATATATATATATATATATACGAGGGCGTGTCAATAAGTCTGTGACTTTTTGTATGCATAATTTTATTTCTCAATATAGTCTCCTTTGAGCTCTATACACTTCGTCCAATGTTTCTCCAATTTCTATATCCCTTCCAAAAAATAAGATTTGTCGATTTGTCCTCAAAATAAGTATTTGTTTGTGAGGTGATTTCTTTATTGGAGTCAAATCTCTTTTCGCCGAGCTATTTTTTAAAGTTTAGAAACAAGAAATAATCACCCGGGTCTAAATCCAGAGAATAGGGCGAATGAGGGAGCAACTCGTAGCTCAATGTATGTACTTTCGCCATGGAGACTACATATGTGTGCACCCTTGCATTATCTTGGTGAAAAATAACTGTTTTCTTGGCCAAATGCGGTCGTCTTTTCTTCAAATCGTCATTGAATTGTTCAAATAAGTTGGTATAAAAATTTCCATTGATTGTTCTTCTCTTTTGAAGGTAATCAATGTGGATTATACTACGTGCATCCCAAAAAACAGTCGCCATGACTTTATTGGCTGACAAACCCACCTTGGCCTACTTCGGCGCCGATTCGCACCGAGAAATCCACTGTTTTGACCGCTGCTTGGTCTTTGGTGTGTTGTGGTTAATCCATGTTTCGCTCACGGTTACGAAACGGCGCAAAAAATCGTCACCATTGCGGTTGAACAACGCCAAACACTCCTTCGAAGTTGTCAGACGATTGCGTTTGTGGTCTATTGTGAACAAACGCGGTACCCATCTTGCGGATAGCTTTTTCATACCCAAGTGATCATGCAAAATCGAAACCACTAAGCCATGTGATATGCTTATGGCTTCCACAACCTCCCGGACTTTCAATCTCCGATCGGCCAACACCATATCGTGAATTTTTTCAATTGCTTCGGGTGTAGCGGGCTCAAATGGGCGTCCAGAACGTTCGGCTTCATTTGTGCTTGTACGGCTGCAACGAAATTCAATAAACCACTTTTTTACCAGGGTAATTGATGGTGCGGGGTCCTCATAGTATTTATCAAGTTTAGCCTTGGTTTGAGTGATATTTTTTTCCGCAAAAGAATATTGTTGTTGACTTCTATAACGTTACTCATCACGTGACGTCATAGGAGGGGGCGGGGCATATGCGCAATATCATATCTCTTCTAAGTCATTATATCATGGTCTAACACTATAGGAACCCATTCAGAGGTAATTTCAGGTTATATCGTAAATTATTTATTTTCTGTTTGGTTATAACTCAGAATTTACTAAACCGATTAAGTTCAAATTTGGTGGAGAGGACAACTCGTATGATATCTACGTGCGCGTAAAGTTTTAGTTTCGTACTTTTAGTAATTTAAAAGATATTGCGTTTTTAAACAGTTTTCGCATCCTTTTTTGAAAATATGTAAGTGTCAAAACTGCCTAACGAACTTATCCAAGCTATTAACAAAATGAAGGGAACTGTCAAATTTGGTTTCGATTGGTGAAGTATTTTTTGAGTTATCGGTTGGATATATATATATATATATATATATATATATATATATATATATATATATATATATATATATATATATATATATATATATATATATATATATATATATATATTTAAACTTTTCAACTGACCTTGGATTTGGGTTCTAGGGGACCTAATTCGCGCGCTGATTTGTAGAAATTAAAAAAAAACTTACCATCGATACCATTCTATTAGTGAACTTTCTTAATGAAAATTCACTAAAAGAGATAGGCGCGTCTCTTCTCCATGCATTTGTCATGACATGCTATTTTTGCTATTCTCTGCGTTTACACCTAAATTAATTTTATTTATTGTGCTCATCAATGTCTATAACACTCGCATCATTTCGTAATACTGCATTAGAAGCATACAGTTATACTTTTTATACCTTGGAAGCATTTATTTCTATGAATACATAGACTTGTTTTATACATTTGTCTACAAATGTGTTGAATAACCATAGAGATGTCACACATCCTTGTTTGACACGCGGCTTAATATTAAATTGTAGTCACTGAGATTTCAGTTAGTTTTCACACATGTGGTACTATCATCATATAGCGATTTAGTAGCTTGAATTAGCAGATCATCCACACCATACCATTTTTGATGAATTTTTTGTAAAAAATTCACTAATGTGGAGATCTCAGCTTTTGAATTAAAAAAAAAATTTCTTAAAACTCGAAGCCCTACAACACAGATCCGGGGTCATTCTCAATTTTTATTTGTTTGTATACGGGGCATTCCAGGACAAATCAAATAGTTTTACAGCTTTGGATTTTTGATTTCCTCAATTGTTTGACATTTTTTTGTCCCCTGTGGTCCGGGGACTAACTAAAAGAATAGGCCCATGGTAACTCCAGCCTGTCGTACGAGGCGACTAATCGGAGCCAAGCAGGTGGTAGTGGAATTTTCCTTTATCTTGATAGTAAAGGATTTTTTCACACCCAAGGAGGAACCACCCCTTACATATCAAGGGGCCGGTGAAGTCCCACCGGAGGTTTCGGGTTCTGGCGTATGAGTCGGTTTCCCTTATAAGAAAAAATGATAATGGCTCCTCCTTGTACAAAAGATTCCGGAGGTAAAATACCCCTTCATTCGGATGTCTCCGCGAACTGGGACGAAATGCGGGATTACTTTTCCTCATTTCCATGGGCGTCTGTCTGCTTCTCTCATCCTGACCCCTCTGATATCTCACAAATTATTTATTCCACGTACACATAAAACCTCTTCAACCACTCAACAGCCCTAGTTCTCCAAGTCCTGTGACAAGGCCAGACTTGAAAAGGTCAAAGCACACAAAACGATTCTACACAATCACAGTCAAGAAAACCGTCAAGCATGTAACGACGAAAGAAACCCCTATGTCCGCTTTCTTGCTGAGGCAAAAAACTGGTTTAATAGCCACATCAAAAACAAATTTATCTCAAGCTCCAGCGGTAGCAAACCCTTCTGAACTCTTGCTAAATCCATTAGGAATAATTTCTGCAAGAGCACGTTCCCACCTCTTGTTTCAGGGGATGAAATTGTTTCTACCGCCCTGGGCAAGGCTGAACTTTTTGCCTCGCTGTTCGCCGGAAATTCTATTCTCAACCCACCTCCAAATGTTCAACCACCAACTGTCATATCAGGTCCCCCTAACGTTGGCAATTACATTGGCGAGTTTGTCACGGTTTTCGGCTAATCTGAATAGTTGTTCGGCACCACGTATTCCAGTCCAATCGCGAATGTTCTTTAGTTATGCCATCTCTTTCTTCTCAAATATATCCCTAACATTAAGGCTTTTCTTGAAAGAACTGATAAGAGTTTTGTCAGCCCTACTGTATTTTTCTTTCCTTTCACTTTTTCAGGCACGCATTGAATAACCGAAAAAGTTAATACCATTTAGTTTACCTCACATTACTAGCTGTATTGCGTAATATATTATAGGAAAAATGTCTGGATGCAGCAACTGCGGTACGGTAGTAAATATTCGTAAAAACGTTTTTATGGCAAATATGTCTTGTTTTTAAAAGAAGGACATTTGGTTAGCAGGATAACCTATATATTAGTAACAATATACCATATTTCACTAAAATGGCTTTGTTGTTTCATAAAGAGCAA
The DNA here is from genome assembly GCA_964006375.1 of Tillus elongatus. Taxonomy (NCBI): domain Eukaryota; kingdom Metazoa; phylum Arthropoda; class Insecta; order Coleoptera; family Cleridae; genus Tillus; species Tillus elongatus. The sequence continues at coordinate 246,698,002 of OZ023263.1, read as the reverse complement.
ACATTTTCCGAAAATAAACCTAAATAAAATAAAAGTTCCAGGAAAAACTGGACCGATTGTCCTGGCCAACGTACCTCTCCAAGCTATTTACACACCTGCCAAGATATAATTATTCACAAACAGCTCGTGAACCAAAATTGAAAAAACAATCACGATATTTTTTACACAAACTGCCTTTAGAAATGCTAGACTAAATTATAGTTTTCACCAAAATTCGACAACTTTTTTTACAATAACTTACTAAACGGGTAGGTGGTAGTGGACTTTTCCTTTATGTGATAGTAAAGGATTTTTTTCACGCCCGCGGAGGTACCACCCCCTACATCAAGTCCCAACGAACGTTTCCAGTCCTGGTCTATGAGTCGGTCACCCTTATAATAAAAAAATGATGATGGCTCCCCCTTGTACAAAATATTCCGGAGATAAGATACCCCTCCATTCGCATCTCCGGGAGAGGGGTGTGCAGGAGACGCCGGCATCAAGATATAACAAGTCCTTTTCGAATATATGTGGCCCAAATTCTAACCTGAACTCCGTCCACCATTTCCTCCAGGCTAACAGGCCCCAACTCCTCTTCCTCACCGAAACCCAAATCAGTGCCAAACATCCAATAATCACCTTAATTTCCCGGGGTATGAGCTCCTTACTTCCTTTAGATTGCATGGAGGTGTGTGCGAATACGTCCGTAGCAATCTATCCTGCACCAGACTCCCCAATTTAGAAACTGGAAGAAAATACATACTTTGGATGAAACTCTCTCTCACGGCTGCAACTAAATTCATCTGTTGCATTTACCGGTCACCTTCTGACAACAACTTTGTCCAGCTCTTCGACTACCTTTCTGAAAAAAAACCGCCCATCTGATTTCTGAATATCGTTCCTCCGAGATCACTATCCTTGGTGACTTCAATGTCGATAATAAGGAATGGATAGGATATTCAAAAACCGATCCACAAAAGAGAGCAGCGGAGGCCTTTGCAGTCAGCAATGCTCTAGCCAATATGTTTCAGCAACCTACTTACCTTCCTCGCATCCCAACACACAGCTCAAATCCCTTGGATCTCCTTCTTACTACAAAACCTGAATGCTATAACACATCAGTCACCGCCCCCCTTGGTCGCTCAGACCACGGCATGGTCACTCGTTCCTGCGCAGTGCAACCCGAGGTCACACCGTCATCACATCCACGTAGTGTTTGGCATTACAACTCCGCGAACTGCGACGAAATGCGGGATTGCTTTTTCTTATTTCCATGGGCGCCTGTCTGCTTCTCTCATCCTGACCCCTGTGATATCTCACAAAACGTCACAGAAATCATCTAAGCTGGCATGGAATTATTTATTCCACGTACACAGAAAACCTCTTGAGCCGCTCAAAAGCCCTGGTTCTGTAAATCCTCTGACAAGGCCAGACTTGAAAAAGGTCAAAGGTCACAAAACGCTTCTACACAATCCCAGTCGAGAAAACCGTCAAGCATTTAACGACGCTAGAAACCGCTATGTCCGCATTCTTTCTGAGGCAAAAACTCGTTAATAACCACATCAAAAACAAAGTTCTCTCAAGCTCCAACGGCAGCAAACCCTTCTGGACTCTTGCTAAATCTATTGGGGATAATTTCTGCAAGAGCACGTTGCCACCTCTTGTTTCAGGGGATTAAATTGCTGTACCGCCCTGGGCAAGGTTGAACTTTTTGCCTCGTTGTTAGCCGGAAATTCTACTGTGAACCCACCTCCAAATGTTCAACAACCAACAGTCCCCAATGTCGCGCATAAAATGACGGATATCATTTTCGTCTGTTTCAGATATCTTACAATAGAGGACCATTACCTAGTAACTGGAAAACTGCTCGAGTACAACCCGTCCCCAAGAAAGGATCCAAAGCGCTTCCTAGCAACTACAGGCCTATTTTTCTCCTTTCAGTCGTCTCTAAATTGATGGAAAAGTCTATAAACACCGAATTACTAAAATTTCTTGAAAAATACAGTCTAATCCACGACAGGCAGTATGGATTCCGTCAGTGCAGATCAACTGCCGACCTCCTTTCCTTTGGGTGTCAGTTCAAACTGGGGATGATTTGTGTAGTCGCATCAATAATAAGTGGACCAATTACTTAACCGAGTCGACTTTAATTTTCGACGAAGGGTACAGTTATGTGTGAGAGACAATGAAAGATTTTGAACAATAACTTTAGTGCTTTTCATGTTTTTTAATTATTAATTTTTAATAGCGTTTGTTAAATTTCAGATATGTTAGTGTTTAATAAAATCTCTAAGGGACATACTTTTGTTTTGATCTCAACTCTAAAAATCTCATTTTTCTCAAAAACAAGTGTTTTTTTAGAAATTGAAAAGATGAGAAAAATTGATGGATTTTAACCTTTAGTTAGGTTAGGGTTTAAAAAATCAAATCATTAAAAGATTGACCCACCCCTAATTCGCCCCTTTTTGAGTTTATATCTACTTAAAATTTCTGTCCAATAAGGATGTTGATAAAAGAAAACCATCTACCAAATTTGGTTGTTTCATGTTAGGGCACTACTGCAATACAGATTTTTTTGTAATTATTAAATAATCTTCCGAGGTCAATATCTCACGAACCATGGGCGTCAGCGAAAATTTTTTATAAAAAATCGGCATGTTTTGAGTTCCTCTACACACATTTTCTGTCCATTGCGTTCTGAATCACCCTGTATATGTTTGTTACACAATAAATCAATATTTGTTTTAAATAAAAGCATATATTTTCTGTTTTCGAAAATTTTCATTGTAAGCCTCAGTAAAAGCTGATCCCCGGTGATATACTTTCTCCACTAGAGTCTTTCTGGGCATCCAACATTCACAGGCTGGTCCCATTCTTATTTCTCCTAAAATATTAGAATTTCCAAGCAAAGTGATGCTGCACGAGTTGAACACGCCTGTCCCATGTATAATGTTATATTGGGCACGTTAAAGATTCCTTACAGAAAGACAGGGGTTTGACGTAATTTACACGAGCGTAGCGTTGAATGCTCCCTGGCGTCGGTGATTGACCATAGGCGCGGAAATACATTGACGTTAAAAAATATAAAGACTAATGCGAGAACAAACCGTAAAGTGAAGAGATCACGTTACTGAAGATGGGTATGCAGAATCCATTCCATGAGTAAAACTAAGAGGTGTTTAGGTCTGAAACAAGACAATTAATATTCAATTAAGCGTTGATCATTTTGACTAGAGAACATCAAAATCCTTTCAATTAAGGCTTGTTAGATGAAACGTGTCCCGGTTGATGTCGAGCTCCAGACAATAATACACTCTCCACGTATCTGTATCTGATTTACATACCGGTCGAGGATAAACCAACCACTTTATTTAGATTGGCTGATTTTGCGTGGGGTCCTCCACAATTTATAGTTTATAACCTGTTTCAGTGTTAAATCATATTCCGTTCTGTATTGAATGGTGCAGGTTAGCATGTAAACTAGCCTTATTTACTGCTAATTATTGCTTTTGATTATGTCTCTTCTCTTTTAATCTCGTTAAATTGTGTTTGCATGAGCTGTTTAATTATGAAAATCATCTTTCCTAAAACAGGCGACTGGACAAATTATTAATATGACAACATCATCACGGTGGTTGGTCTCATAATGGGCTTCAGGTGTGGCTTTTCTCATTATCTGTTTTTTATTCTAAGTGCTAATATTTTAATTATAAAAAGACCTAACGCAGCTAATGTGTCAACCGTAGCGCGTTTATAGATGAAGGAATAAGCTTTACATGTGAAAAATATGTTAGATAAACGTAAAATGAGACTGTATTCCTTCTACTGCATCTACCTACCTGGCTCCAAGAGCATAGACACCGGTTTTTAGTGAATTTTCTTTTAAAAACTTCGAGGAGATCCCGACTATGGGATTTTGAAAAAATTTCTTCAAATGAGCGTAAGGTCCCCTAAAACCCATACCCGGGGTCAGTTTCAATTTTTATATGTTGCTTCTACCGCGCTGAGCAAGGTTGAACTTTTTGCCTCGTTGTCCGCCGGCAATTCTACTCTCAACCCACCTCCAAATGCTCAACCACCAACAGCCCTCAATGTCACGCATAAAATGACTGATATCATTTTCAAAACTAAAAAGTACGAAAAATGATCTCTGCTCTTAATACCAGGAAAGCCTCTGGACTTGACGAGATCCCAGAAAATGTTCTCAAAAAATGCGCACCAGAACTTGCTCCTGTCCTGACTCGTCTGTTTCAGACATCTTACAATAGAGGCATATTCCCTAGCAACTACAGGCCTATTCTCTCCTTTCAGTCGTCCCGAAATTGATGGCAAAGTATATAAACACCGAATTACTAAAATTTGTTGAAAAACACAGTCTAATCCACGACAGACAGTATGGATTCCGTCAGCGCAGATCAACTGTTGACCTCCTTTCCTTTGTCACCCATTCTTGTAACAAGTCTATGGAACTACACAGTGAATCCTAGATTGTAGCTCTAGGCATATCCAAAGCATTCAATCAGGTCTGGCATGCAGCGCTGCTTAATAAACTTCCTGCCTATGGTCTACCAGCAAAATTCTGTACTTGGACAGCAAATTTCCTCTCCAACCGGAGTATTTCTGTTGCCGTGGATGGCCATTCCTCTAAAGTGTATCCAATTAATGCAGGTGTCCCTCAAGGTTCAGCTTCAGCCCTTACTTTGTTTCTTCTCCACATCAATGACCTCCTCTCTAGTACATCCAACCCAGTTCACAGTTACGCGGATGACAGCACCCTCAACTCAAATATACAATATTCTAAGCCTGTCTCTTTAGCCCAATTAGATTAGGATCGCAGACTCATGGAGGGTTCTCTCTCTGTGAATCTCCAAAAAATGTTAGACTGGAGAAGTAGAAATCTTGTACAATTCAACTCCACCAAATCTTAGTCTTGCTTTCTATCTCATAAGAGATACACCAACCCTAGACCTATCACAATGAACAACCAAGTTATTCAAAGTAATGAGTCTTTTTCACTTGGCATTTCTGTGGATCGAAATCTCAATTGGCATCAACATTAACATCAATTGCAGAAGTGGCTGCTAAGAAATTAGGTTTCCTCTTCCGGGCTCGCAAATACCTTTCACCAGCTAATCTCTATACCTTATGTACTTCACAAATAAGGCCACACCCCGAATACTGCTGCCACATCTGGGTTGCCGCTACCGATTCTACACTCGCTATCCTGGACTCTATTCAGAAGAGAGCTATACGTCTCATCGGTGACCCTACCCTCATCCAAAGGCTACAATCCCTTGCCCACCGGCGTGCCGTTGGTGAACTCTCTCTCTTTTATAGATATCTGCACGGGCACTGCTCAGAGAAGCATTCTTCCATAGTTCCTCCATCTGCTGCCCTCAACAGATGTACCAGGGGAACAGAGCGAATGCACCCTTTTACTGTCCAGGTCACTAGACATAGAACATCTTGTTATGCCCACTCTTTTTTCCCGAGGACTTCCAAGTCGTGGAACTCCTTGCCGTCACATGTTTCTCCTTCTCCTCCGAACCTCCAAACCTTCAAGTCCAGAATTAATAAGTTGCCTCTTTCCTCCTTGTCGACACCCACGGTACGATAGTATTTAGGCTGTGAGCCCTCGTGGTGTGTTGTTGAAATAAAAAAATGATAAATAAAATAATAATAAAAAATACCGATAACTCAAAAAATAATAAGGTGATTTTGATAAAATTTGGTGGTCACCTTGCTTTTGTAAATGGCCTGGATAAATTCGTTATTCAGGAAAACCAGATACGGTTTTCAGTTTTATAACGCTGGTTTCTGTTATAAATAGTATCCTTTCTACCAAAATTCAGATTCCTAGGTTCAAACACAAAGAAATTACAAGCCTCTGATTAAAAAAAAAGGTGAAACGTCAAAATTGATAATTCTGTAGTCGTACATTAGATGGAGTAGATATGCATTAGCGCTTTGCGAGTTAAAAATACGGCTCTAAATGACTAACAAGCTCCTAGATCTGTGTCTCAGCCGTCATTTTCCTTCATTTCGTTAAAATATGAAATAAAGAATCCCGGGACATTTTTTTTCAAAAAAAAATTTTTTCACAAAAAATAAAAAAAACTATGGTAACCAAATTTGGTAGGTAGGTTAACGATATCAAATGTAAACTACAAACCAAAATTTAGATTTCTATGTTACAAGAACAAAAAGTTATAGTAAAATATTTGGTGCCAAATCATTTCTATGAAAATTCACTACCATAACGCACTTGCTGCGTCCAGAGTTTGTTAATAAATAGCCGTTGAAAAAAAATATGTAATTTTGTTGGTGCATTATTAACTCTCGCGGACTCCATTTATTTGAATTTACTGTAAAGTTCTGTAATTTATTACATTATTATAGAAAATTATTCATCAAGTGTGATTCATCTACGCTAAGTTGTTTCTGAGATACTAATTTTTCATTGATTGTTGTTGCGCTTACTTGGTGAAACTGGTCCATACTACATACAGACTTGGAGACTACTTCTCTGGCTTTACTGTTGGTTTTCGTTTTTGTAGGTGAAGGGTGTAGCCAGCGCGTAAGCTAACTGGAGCAAGTGGCCCTTACGAATTCTGGAAGTTCTAGGATGTTCTTCACCGTTTCTGTGACTATAGTTTCGCTGCTTGACAGCATTCTCAGACAGATTAAAATTGAATTAGTACGAAATCATGACAACTACAAATAAATATCTGTTGCTATGTTATGATATGATGTTTTGATCAAAAAATATTATCAAATTGAAAATAAAATGAAACACAGATGACAGATGAGGTTTTCAAAATGTCTATGTGATGTATGTCAATATTTAACATAAAAATAGAACTCGCCTATGATAACTATGATAACAGTTACAACAATAAAACAACTAAACAATAACAGTATAAAAGCAGTCATTATACAACGAAAATATCGACATACATCAACTCATTATCTTATTAAAACTTTTTTGAAAAAATAGTTACATTTATTTTCTTTGACTTATTTAATTAGAAAGAAGAATATTCAAGAAAGGGAATTCATTAAATCAGTTTGCTCGTTTAAAACAAGGTAGCTATTGTCGTGTGTGTGCTTTTTGACTTCTAAAGCTTCAAAAAAGTCTAGTTTACGTTTGTCATTATAAAAATGTAGTGGTTGTATGCGGTTATTTACTGTAGATCTATGTTCGGTATCAATAATATGTTTTGCAAAAGTAGATTTGTCAGTGTGCTTATTTGTAAATGCAGAAATATGTTCTTTGTATCGGGTGTTAAAATTTCTAGAAGTTTGACCGATGTAGATTGCGTTACAATGTATACAATCTAATTTATAAACTCCAGCTTTTGTCAGGAAACAAGATTTTTCTTTAGCGTTAAATAGTAAATCACGCATCGTGTTGTAAGACACAAGGTGGACTGTGCAGACTGTCCAGGGCTCAGACATGGGAAGTCAATAATTGACGAACCCAGTTCAAACAGAGCTGTGGAGCTGCTAAATATTAGCAGAGGAGAGCTCAGAAACATAACAGGTATCTTAACGGGACACATGGCCGTCAAGAAACACCTGCATAAAATGGGGCGATTCGAGGGGGACCTCGCATGCAGACTCTGCGGCGAGGGGGAGGAATTAGCCCAGCACATCTTGTGCGAGTGTAAAGCTCTGGACCGCAAAAGACAACTGATCTACGGTCAGTCTAGACCGGAGACAGAGCATTATAAAACTTTACCCTACCAATCGCTGTGCAGACTAGTTCAAGGCACAGTGATTGTGGAATGGGTGGAGTGAAAAGACTAAGGGCATGCACAATAAGCCAAAGGTTGTAGTGCTATCAGGGCGGCAAAGCCGCGGACGAACCCTGAGGGAGAGAAAAGAAAGATGACTTTGGGAGGCTGGCTACCATAGCCGTATTACTTTATAAGTGTATTTTCGGTGTAATTAGTATGCCGTACTGACGAGCTCTAATTAGAGCTAAACGGGTCTACGGTTCTAATTGTAGTGAGAATACATCTAGTCTTACATACTTTGTCCCTAGATTGAGAAAGAAATGGGCCAGGGCTGACAATTTACTAAATTGTTAGTTGGTTGTATACATTCTCTATTTTTTACCATATGTCTTATTTGGAGCTGCTGTGACAAAATACTATTTGGTGGCGATACGTGTAAAAGCGTGTCTTACATCTAACTTAGTTTAGAGTGGCTGGCTACCATAGCCGTATTACTTTATAGGTGTATTTTCGCTACAATTAGTATGCCGTACTGACGAGCTTTAATTAGAGCGAAAACGGTTTACGGTTCTAATTGTGCTGAGAATACATCTAGCCTTACATTTCAAAACACCCTGTGATTAACTCATACAATTTGAGCTCGAATCTAGTATATAGACAAAAATATTGAGTTTTACCGTAGAAATGCGTCACCCTGTATATCTGTAAACAGACAAAAACTGCAACTTACCTTGTATATAGGTATTAGGGGGTCTAGTTCGCGCTTGTTTGAATAAATCGTTTTAAAATTTTAATAAGTCTAAGAAAATTTGCTAAAATATAGGCTATTAAACCATAAACTTTATAGCTGAAACTACTGCCAAAGCATCAGATAGAGGGTACATTTGAAATCGATTTTCCGAAATTATTTTAGTACAATGATGGTTGAGCTGAATCTAAAGCTTTGTAAAACACACTTATTATATCATTTCTTCTACATAATCCGTATGTGTTTCAGATACGTTGTCTGCAAATTTTGACGTTTCAAATCGCGACTTAGACATTTTAAGAAGAAAAATTATAAAATTTTCAAAATGATTTTTCTGCTAGTTCTTGACCTTTTTACGTCAAGAGAACTTAAGCGTTGTATGTAATATTGAATTGGTTTTGTTCACCACACAAAATATTTTGTTCTTGTGCTTTCCTTTGTTCACCAGTAGCACCCAAAATTCTTTTCTTTAAATGGCTATTACTTTTTTTTTTCACGTAGATATCTGAATTTCAGCAGGCAAATTGAGTTTGATAGCAGAAACATATGCGCCGAATTTAGTTGTCTTAGCTTTGTTATTTTCGAAGATACAAAATTTTTTCGAAAGAAAACCCAAAATTTTCCCGGAAAAACTAGTCCGATTTTTTCCTATCTAACGAACTTATCCAAGCCACTTACAAAAGGACGGTACCCACCAAATGTTGTCAAAATCGGCCCATTATTTTTTTAGTTAGCAGTTTGACATATATATATATATATATATATATATATATATATATATATATATATATATATATATATATATATATATATATATATATATATATATATATATGTATATATATATGCAGGGTGGCGCATTGAAAACGAAACAGACAGATTGGCGTCCAGAGAATTTTTTTTTTAAGAAACGCTGAAACACGTCAAATTTAATATTGAGGGGGATATGTTTTGACATAAAACTCAACTTTGTCACATCAACCCCTTATATTTTAAATAGGAAACATGTGTCGAGTGTTACATCATTTGAAAGCTCTTTCTTTTCTGAATTCAGCACACTAATTTTTTTTTGGAAGTTTTATCAACTAGTTTAAAAATTATTAACAGTTGGAGTTGCAAGAACGTATTTCATTCATTGTGATAAGAAATGCACTAAATAGTAAATTTTTCGTTAAAAAAAATAAAAAACAAAACCAAACGTTCAAAAATGTTTATTCAGTTAAGTAAGTGTTCAAATTGTGGACCACCAGCTTCCATACAAAAGTATAAATTTTGTTCAAAACGAGCTCTGACATTCTGGAGCATTTGTGGAGTTATTAGACGGCATTCCTCAACAATGCGTCGCCGTAATTCTTTCAGAGACTCCGGTTCTGTTGCGTAAATTCTACTCTTTAAATGGCACCATAGAAAGAAGTATAAAGGAGTTAAATCCGGTGATCTAGGGGGCCACTTAATAGCATCTCTACGCCCAATACATTGCTCTGGAAACTCTCTGTTCAAAAACTCCCTAACACGTTGTGAAAAATGCGGAGGAGCTCCATCTTGTTGAAACACTAATTGATTTTCTTGATAGCTATCATCATTTTCAACAATGTCAATTAGTAGACGATAAACGATATTTTCTAGTAACTCCAAATACGTTTCACCACTCAAATTGCCATAAAGAAAAATTGGTCCGATTAAACGGTCTCCAAAAATGCCAGTCCAGACATTCAATTTCTGTGGAGTTTGAGTGTGGACTTCGTGAAAATTTCTTGGATTACTATCTGCCCAATAACGATAATTATGACGATTGACTGTAGAGTTTAATAAAAACATACCCTCGTCTGAAAAACAGATATTGAACAGAAAGTTCCCATTATCATCTATTCGTGCAATCATAACTTCATAAAACTCCAGGCGCCGATCAAAATCATCTTCATTCAGTTGTTGTACAAGATAAATTTTATACGGGAAAAATTTATGATGCTTCAATATTCGCTGAATAGTTCCTCTTTTGATGTTTGAAACAGTGGCCAATTTTATCGTGCTCAAAGTTGGATCTGCAGGAATTTGTCCTAAAACTTCAATCTCACTAGTCTCATTTCTAATCGGAAATTCACGTTCAGGATCCCGTTTTAGTGAATTTTCGTAGAAAAAATTCACTAATGGGGAGATCCCGACTTTTGAATTTTGAAAAAATTTTTGCAAATGAGCGCGATCTAGGACCCCTAGAACCCATATCCGGGGTCAGTTTCAATTTTTATATGTTTATATATATATATATATATATATATATATATATATATATATATATATATATATATATATATATATATATATATATATATATATATATATATATATATATATATATATATATATATATATATATATATATATATATATATATGTATCACACCGATAACTCAAAAAATAATAGGCCGATTTTGATAAAATTTGGCATGTACCTTTCTTTTGTTAATAGCTTGGATAAGTTCGTTAGTCAGGAAAATCGGACGAGGTTTTCCGGGAAAATTTTGAGTTTTCATTCGAAAAAAATTCATATCTCAAAAAGTAATAAGCCGATTTTAATAAAATTTGGCACATACCTTACTTTTGTAAATGGCTTTGACATGTTTGTTAGTCAAGAAAATCGGACGAGATTTTCAGGGAAAATTTTGAGTTTTCATTTGAAAAAAATTCATATCTCAAAAAGTAATGAGCCGATTTTAATAAAATTTGGCATGTGCCTTCCTTTTGTAAATGGCTTTGACACGTTCGTTATTTAGAAAAATTGGACGAGGTTTTCCGGGAAAATTTTGAGTTTTCATTTGAAAAATTTTTTTATCTTAAAAAATATAAAATCTATGATAACCAAATTTGGTAGGTAGGTTTACGATATAAAAAGTAAACTATACACCAAAATTTAGATTTCTATGTTACAAGAAAAAAAGTTATACCAAAATATTTTGTGCCAGATCATTTCTATGAAAATTCACTACCATAACGCACTTGCTGCGTCCAGACTTTTTTGTTGGCTACTAAACCACTTTGTCGAAACTTTGCAACTAACTCCAAAATGTATTTTCTGTTAACATGTCTGTTCGGATGTCGTTCATTAAACCATTTTGCGGTACGGTTGGCACAGCCATCGTTTTTGAAAAAAGAGTAATTATTTGAACTTTTTCTTCTACAGAATACACCAATGTGAAATTAATTACTATCAAGTATCAAACCGACCGATAAACTGAAATAATAAACCGCATTTCTCTCATTCCGATAAGAAATGTTCTGATAGTTAATTTTTTGTTTACAAACCAACAAAACATTGACTATCAGCACATTTCTTATTGGAATGAGTGAAATGCGTTTTTGCATCTTCAACTGTGAATAACTTTTAAACTAGTTGATAAAACTGCAAAAAAAAAATGTGCTGAATTCAGAAAAGAAAGAGCATTTAAATAATGTACCACTCGACCCATGTTCCCTATTTAAAATATAAGGGTCGTTGTCACCACCCTTAAGGGGTTAATGTGACAAAGTTGAGTTTTATGTCAAAACATGTCCCCCCTCAATATTAAAATTGACGTGTTTCAGCGTTTCTTAAAAAAAATTCTCTGGACGCAAATCGGGTCTGTCACCCTATATATATATATATATATATATATATATATATATATATATATATATATATATATATATATATATATATATATATATATATATATATATATATATATATATATATAAACACTGATCTCCCCATTAGTAAATTTTTCGTTTGACGAAAAATTAGCTAAAACATACAGATTCAACGTTCTCTGTAGACAGAAAAATTTCAGTGTACACAATTATGACATTGCATAAAGTAAATTGATTATACACACTGTATTTCTCACAACCTCCCTTATGAGATTGACCTGCTGGCACAAAGCGTGTGGTTTCACGATCATGGTTGCACACTTAATCAACTGTTACCCATAAATGCAACAGTTCCAAATGTATCCTTTCTTGGAAACCTTCGATGTAGGTGTCAACAATGATTGAGGGGATAATTTAGCAGAAAGTGGGTTTCTGCAGCCGTACATTTGTCATTTCCACAGTCGATAAACCAAGGCTAACACATCAACTACTCGTTTATCCACAGCTTTTATCCGGTACTAATGAAATAATTAAAATCAAAAGCCATTAAGGAGAATGCCCATGTAGTAGCCATAAACTGCGAAAATCAACATGCAACAGCAATTAAAACTTTAATCAAACCGTATGTGATGTTAGCTGGTAAAATGTTATAAACTACATAATTTTATAGCTGCAATCTTGCCACGTCGCGGAATTTCAGACAGAAACATACATAAATAAAACAGGCGTTCTTGGCTACTACCACCAATTATGATCTTGAATAAGCGAGTCTGCATAAAGGAATTCTCGCAGATTGCGAGTATTTACCTTTCAATAATAAAACGAACTGGGTGGATTGAGACATAAAACGGCAGATAATTTGAACATACCATCATAATTTTACAAGTTGAAGAGACAGATCTCAGTTTGTAAGGTCGAACGAGCATTCTTTGCGAATGTAATGGTTTAAAAGATATAAATTATGATGATAAGTACTTGCACCACCACTAAAGTTACATATTCATTACGTTTGAATTTAGATTATTCCAAATACGTTGATCAAGAACCACGACAAATGTTTTATACCTAATAGACAAAAAAACATTAAAAGTTTTGTGCAAGAAGCAACTGCATTATATAATTATTTACATATGGGTGGCGCATTGAAAACGAAACAGACCGAGTTGCGTCCAGAGAAATTTTTTTAAGAAACGCTGAAACACTTCAATTTTAATATTGAGGGGGACAGGTTTTGACATAAAATTCAACTTTGTCACATCAACCCCTTAAGGGTGGTGATAACAACGCTTATATTTTAAATAGGGAACATGTGTTACATCATTTAAAAGCTCTTTCTTTTCTAAATTCAGCACATTAATTTTTTTGGAAGTTTTATCAACTCGTTTAAAAATTATTCACAGTTGAAGATGCTAAAACGCATTTCACTCATTCCGATAAGAAATCAACTGATAGTCAATGTTTTGTTGGTTTGTAAACAAAAAATTGACTATCAGAACATTTCTTATCGGAGTGAGAGAAATGCGGCTGATTATTTCAGTTCATCGGTCGGTTTGATATTGGATAGTACTGTAGAAAATTAATTTCACAATGGTGTATTCTGTAGAAGAAAAAGTTGAAATAATTACTCTTTTTTTCAAAAACGATGACTGTGCCAACCGTACCGCAAATTTATTTAATGAACGACATTCAAATAGACATGTTAACAGAAAATACATTTTGGAGTTAGTTTCAAAGTTTCGACAAAGTGGTTCAGTAGCCAACAAGAAAACGGGATCCTGAACGTGAATTTCCAATTAGAAATGAGACTACTCAGATTGAAGTTTTTCGACAAATTGCTGGCTGCAGACCCAACTTTGAGCACGAGAAAATTGGCCACTGTTTCAAACATCAAAAGAAGAAGTATTCAGCGAATATTGAAGCATTCATAAATTTCACCCGTATAAAATTCATCTTGTACAACTGAATAAAGATGTTTTTGATCGGCGGCTGGAGTTTTGTGAAGTTATGACTGCACGAATAGCTGATAACGGGAACTTTCTGTTCAATATCTGTTTTTCAGACGAGTGTACGCTTTAATTAAACTCTACAGTCAATCGTCATAATTGCCGTTATTGGGCAGATAATAATCCAAGAAATTTTCACGATGTCCACACTCAAACTCCACAGAAATTGAATGCCTGGACTGGCATTTTTGGAGACCGTTTAATCGGACCAATTTTTCTTGATGGCAATTTGAGTGGCGAAACGTATTTGGAGTTACTAGAAGATATCATTTACCCTCTACTAATTGACATTGTTGAAAATGATGATCGCTATCAAGAAAATCAATTAGTGTTTCAACAAGATGGAGCTCCTCCGCATTTTTCACAACGTGTTAAGGAGTTTTTGAACAGAGAGTTTCCAGAGCAATGGATTCGGCGTAGAGGTGCTATTAAGTAGCCCCCTAAATCACCGGATTTAACTCATTTAGACTTATTTCTATGGGGCCATTTAAAGAGTAGAATTTTCGAAACACAACCGGAGTCTCTGGAAGAATTACGACGACGCATTGTTGAAGAATTCCGTCTAATAACTTCACAAATGCCCCAGAATGTGAAAGCTCGTTTTGAACAAAATTTTTACTTTTGTATGGAAGCTGGTGGTCAACAATTTGAACACATACTTAACTGAATAAACATTTTTGAACGTTTGGTTTTGTTATTTAATTTTTTTCTAACGAAAAATTGACTAATTAGTGCATTTCTTATCACAATGAATGAAATACGTTCTTGCAATTCCAAATGTGAATAATTTTTAAACGAGTTGATAAAACTTCCAAAAAAATTAGTGTTCTGAATTCAGAAAAGAAAGAGCTTTCAAATGATGTAACACTCGACCCATGTTCCCTATTTAAAGTATAAGGGTTGTTATCACCACCCTTAAGGGGTTGATGTAACAAAGTTGAGTTTTATGTCAAAACATGTCCCCCTCAATATTAAAAGCGACGTGTTTCAGCGTTCCTTTAAAAAAATTGCTCTGGACGCAAATCAGTCTGTTTCGTTTTCAATGCGCGAGCCTGTATAATTGACAACAAATTCTTAGACCAACTTTTCTTAAGGTTTTATTATTTGGGACCCACTTTTCTGAATTAATTTTAACCACCCCTCGCTTTCAATTGTCTTATTGAAGTGCAAATAAAATACCAATATACAGTGTGAAACACACTTATGGAATACAATTCATTATTCAGCAAAAAATAGTTTTTGTGGAAATCGCTGAGACACGTAAAGTTTAATTTGTCGAACATTATCTTATAATCATAGTTAAAAAATTAAACTTCCACCATTTTACCCCCACCACTTTATCCATTAAAAAATAGTAACCCTACATTTTTTCATCACAATTCGATGGATCACATTTTTCTGAATGCGGATATACCCCATATGTATGGTCGAACATTACAGTTTTCAATACAGGGTGGGAATTTAATACCGGAATATTAAAACTAAACAGTTTACCCTAAAATTCAAATTTTGAAAATAAACTTAATAAAAACGTCAATTTTTTATAATAAATGATCAAAATGTTCTCCATTCACTTGCACACAACGAAATAATCTGCTCTGGAATTCTTCACTGACTCTTATCTTAAATTTCTTATCTTGTCTTTTATCTAAAACGTACTTGGTATCATTACTATTTTCTTATTAACTACCAATTTTTGCAGTGTGAAAGGTGACATTTAACAGTTTTTTTTATTTTGTGGTGTATTGTGTTGGATGCACGGTCTCATAATAAATTAGTCGTAATTTTGTTCCCATAATTTTAATTAATTTTTGTTCTAATAATGCGATACTTAACTGAAACTCTGCAAAAAGAAATATTAATGATGATTGGCTATAGTGATATGTGTAGAACACAGGCACAAGTTGTTAACATATTTAATGAAAAACATCCAGATTTGCCCCCACTAACCCAGGGAACTGTGTCTAAGCTACATTCACAGTTTCATGATTATGGATACGTTAAACAACTGCCTACGAGACCCAAGTTTTTTGAAGAAGATGTAAAACGCAATATTTTATTGGCTTTTTAAGAAGAACCAACAACTTCTACCTGTCAAGTTGCACGTGAAAATGATGTTAGTCAATCTACAGCTTTAAGGTGTCTCAAAAACGAAAAAATGCATCCCTATAAACTACAACACGTTCAAGAGTTGATTGACGGTGATTCTGATAGAAGACTGCAATTTTGTGAACAACTGCTGGACATGTTACACATGAATGTTATTTCTTTTGCTGACGTTCTGTTTTCGGATGAAGCAACATTTCTTTTGAATGGCGATGTAAACATGCAAAATTGCAGATACTAGTCTGCCGAAAACCCCCACCGGATGCGACAAACCCACACTAGGCGTCCTCAGAAGTTGAACCTTTGGGCTGGTATCATTGGTGATCACGTAGTTGGACCTATTTTTATAGAAAATCTAAACGTCCGAGATATTTAGAAATGCTAAGAGAAGAGGTTGTCTCAATGTTAGCAGTATTATATCGAAATGTAATGGAACCTAATATTCCCCATGAAACGATATGGTTTCAACAAGACGGTGCACCGCCCCAATTTGCTCTCCAAGTACGGGAGTATTTATACAAAGTATTTCCGCAAAGTTGGATTGGACGAAGAGGTTTCGTAGAATGACCCCACATGGGCGGAAGGAAATGCACATGAAATTGTGAAACCGCATTTTCCAGAGCAATTTTCATTAAATGTATGGGGTCTGGTTGACTTACCGGTGATTTATACAGGCATTTTTGCAACAGGAATTGCCTTTTTCACTCGAAGACATGCCTCTTTTGCTGCGAAATCAAATGTGGTATATGTACGATGGCGCCCCACCCCATTTTTCAATTGTAGCTCGGGAGTATTTAAATGACCTCTCGGTCCCCTGATTTAAATAGTATATATTTTTTTCCATGGGGGCATCTCAGAGAAAGAGGAAGAGAAAGAGAAAGAGAAAGAGAAAGAGAAAGAGAAAGAGAAAGAGAAAGAGAAAGAGAAAGAGAAAGAGAAAGAGAAAGAGAAAGAGAAAGAGAAAGAGAAAGAGAAAGAGAAAGAGAAAGAGAAAGAGAAAGAGAAAGAGAAAGAGAAAGAGAAAGAGAAAGAGAAAGAGAAAGAGAAAGAGAAAGAGAAAGAGAAAGACTTGCCCCATTTCCGCGACTAGGTTCAATCATCGACGCCAGGGTGCAGTTACATCTCATAATCTTGAAATTTGTTCTTCCTTTTTAAGAAGGACAGGGATCTATAAGATGCCCAACATTGCACGGTGCGCAAGATAGGCAGATTAACGCCTCGATCAAAGAGCAAAACGTGCAAGCATTCAACTTGCTTAAACACAGTGTCAAAACCCCAGTTAATGTTTATTTTGGAGTATGTACTTAAAATAAAATGACGCTTCGATTCAGAATTAAACCCAGCACATTTAGTTTCACAGGCACACGTTTTCCCCACTGGATTACATAGGGTACAATCTGTCCGTAAATAGGCTGGTAATGCAATTCTCAAACTATATTATTTAAAAACATTGCTTCACTTCTAAAAAAGTCTGGACGGAGCAAGTGCGTTATGGCAGTGAATTCTCATAAAAATCTTTTAATAAAAAATGTCTTTTTTTTAAGAAAGCAGGCATGAAGTTTGGTTACCAGTATAACCTATATAGTAAAAACAATGTACCATATTTCATCAAAATGACTTTATTGTTTGAAAATGTGCAACAATTTTCCGAAAATAAACTTAAAATGTTAGCGAAAAATTGTTTCCTGGCCAACGAACGTTAGGTTAATAGCATATTGAGTTTTTGAAATTTGAAACTTTTATGATAATTCGCTATAATAACGCATTACCTGCGTCCAGTAAAAATTGAAATCGGTTGCAGAAAAGAATAACCACTCGTGAAGACACGGGAAAGTCTACGGCTGTATTAAGTATGGAACGGTTTCACTAAGTTAGGGCAATAACAAACAACCAGATGTGCTATTCGAATTAAATTAAGTTTTAAAAGTTTTCATCTCGTCCTAATGGAATCTGTCATATAGAAACTCGATAAAAAAATTCATCGGAATGACACAATCTGATCAGACAACGGTAAAATGAAATCCAAATCTCTCTGAGGCCTAGGGTTGAACACATTGAGACCTCACAGACAATCTTCGGCGAGATTTGGGGAGTAGGCAGATTGAGGTCTTAGAGTGTCCTTACATAATTCCTTTATCTCTTGAAAATGGCTCCAAAACAGGAGCCGCAACGTCGAGTTCTCATAAATTCTGGCTGCGGTTCAACCCGATTCACCAAGTGTGTCTCAAATATATATATATATATATATATATATATATATATATATATATATATATATATATATATATATATATATATATATATATATATATATATATATAAACATATAAAAATTTAAACTGACTCCGGATAGTTCTAGGGGGCCTAATTATTGCTTATTTGAAGAAACTTTTTCAAAATTCGAAAGTCGGGATCTCCTCATTAGTGAATTTTTTAAAGAAAATTCACTAAAAGGGCCAAGTAATTGAAACATATTTCACATATCTTTGTTACCTAATACATTTATAATTAGAGTTACCAGAGAGACTAAATGGTTACTAAATAAATCATGCGTTCGCCGCAGCAATAGGCATGGATACAAAATGATAATGTTTTGTATTCCCCCTACTATGTCGAAAAGCATAACTATTGGACAATTGATGGTCCCTTTATTAATCTTATTCTTAAAGGGGTAGACATTGATCCAATTCAATCCATAGCAGGTGGTAGTGGAATTTTTCTTTACGTAATAGTAAAGGATTATTTTCACGCCCGAGGAGGTACCACTCCATACATCAAGGCGCCGGTGAAGTCCCAACGGACGTTTCCGGTTCTGGTGTATGAGTCGGTTTCCCTTATAAACAAAAATGATGATGGCTCCTCCTTGTACAAAATATTCCGGAGGCAAAATACCCCTCCATTCGGATCTCCGGGAGAGGGGTGTACAGGGGGCGCCAACATCGAAATTTAACATATCCTTTTCGAATGTATGTGGCCTAAATTCTAACCTGAACTCCGTCCACCATTTCCTCCAGGCTAACAGGCCCCAACTCCTTTTCCTCACCGAAACCCAAATCAGTGCCAAAACAGCCACTAATCACCTTAATTTCCCGGGGTATGAGCTCCTTACTTCCTTTAGATTGCATGGAGGCGTGTGCGCATACGTCCGTAGCAATCTACCCTGCACCAGACTTCCCAATTTAGAAGCTGGAAGAAAAGACATACTATGGATAAAACTCTCTCTCAGGGCTGCAACTAAATTCATCTGTTGCATTTACCGGTCACCTTCTGACAACAACTTTGTCCAGCTCTTTGACTACCTTTCTGAAAAAACCGACTATCTGATTTCTGAATATCCTTCCTCCGAGGTCACTATTCTTGGTGACTTCAATGTCCATAATAAGGAATGGCTAGGATCTTCAAAAACCGATCCACAAGGGAGAGCAGCGGAGGCCTTTGCAATCAGCAATTCTTTAGCCAATATGGTTCAGCAACCTACTTACTTTCCTCGTATCCCAACACACAGCTCAAATCCCTTGGATCTCCTTCTTACTATAAAACCTGAATGCTATAACATATCAGTCACCGCCCCCCTTGGTCGCTCAGACCACGGCATGGTCACTGCTTCCTGCGCAATGCAACCCGACGTCACACAGTCATCACACCCACGTATCGTTTGGCACTACAACTCCGCAAACTGGGACGAAATGCGGGATTACTTGTCCTCATTTCTATGGGCGTCTGTCTGCTTCTCTCATCCAGACCCCTCTAATATCTCACAAAACGTCACCGAAATTATCCAAGCTGGCATGGAATTATTTATTCCACGTGCACAGAAGACCTCTTCAGCCACTCAAAAGCCCTGGTTCTCTAAATCCGGTGACAAGGCCAGAATTAAAAAGATTAAAGCTCACAAAACGCTTCTACACAATCCCAGTCAAGAAAATCGTCAAGCATTTAACGACGCAAGAGACCGCTATGTCCGCATTCTTTCTGAGGCAAAAAACTCGTTTAATAACCACATCAAAAACAAAGTCCTCTCAAGCTCCAACGGCACCAAACACTTCTGGACTCTTGCTAAATCTATTGGGAATAATTTCTGCAAAAGTAAGTTCCCACCTCTTGTCTCAGGGGATGAAATTGTTTCTACCGCCCTGGGCAAGGCTGAACTTTTTGCTTCGTTGTTCGCCAGCAATTCTACTCTCAACCCACCTCCAAATGTTCAACCACCCACAGTGCCCAATGTCGCACATAAAATGACGGATATCATTTTCAAAACTAAAAAGGTACGAAAGATGCTCTCTTCTCTTAATACCAGAAAAGCCTCTGGCCTTGACGAGATCCCAGCAATTGTTCTCAAAAATTGCGCACCAGAACTTGCTCCTGTCCTGACTCGTCTGTTTCAGATATCTTACAATAAAGGCATATTCCCTAGTAACTGGAAAACTGCTCGAGTACAACCCATCCCCAAGAAAGGATCCAAAGCGCTTCCTAGCAACTACAGGCCTATTTCTCCCCTTTCAGTCGTCTCTAAAGTGATGGAAAAGTATATAAACACCGAATTACTAAAATTTCTTGAAAAACACAGTCTAATCCACGACAGGCAGTATGGATTACGTCAGCGCAGATCGACTGCCGACCTCCTTTCCTTTGTCACCCATTCTTGGAACAAGTCTATGGAACTACACGGTGAATCTCAGATTGTTGCTCTAGACATATCCAAAGCATTCGACCAGGTCTGGCACGCAGCGCTGCTTAATAAACTTCCGGCCTATGGCCTACCACCAAAACTTTGTACCTGGACAGCAAATTTCCTCTCCAACAGGAACATTTCTGTTGCTGTGGATGGCCATTCCTCTAAACTGTATCCAATTATTGCAGGAGTTCCTCAAGGTTCAGCTTTAGCCCCTACTTTGTTTCTCCTCCACATCAATGACCACCTCTCTAGCACATCCAACCCAGTTCACAGTTACGCGGACGACAGCACCCTTCACTCAAATATACAATATTCTAAGCCTGTCTCTTTAGCCCAATTAGATGAGGATCGCAGACTCATGGAGGGTTCTGTCTCCGTGGATCTCCAAAAAATATTAGACTGGGGAAGTAGAAATCTTGTACAATTCAAACCCACCAAATCTCAGTCTTGGTTTCTTTCTCATAAGAGATACACCAGCCCTAGACCCATCACAATGAACAACCAAGTTATTCAAAGTAATGAGTCGTTTTCTCTTGTTGGCATTTCTGTGGATCGAAATCTTATCTGGCACCAACATGTCACATCAATTGCAGAAGAAGGCTGAAATTAGGTTTCCTCTTCCGGGCTCGCAAATATTTTTCACCAGCTAATCTCTATACCTTATATACTTCACAAATAAGGCCAAACCTCGAATTCTGCTCCCACATCTGGGGTGCCGCTGCCGCTTCTACACTAGCTATCCTGGACTCCATTCAATAGAGAGCTATACGTCTCATCGGTGACCCTACCCTCATCCAAAGGCTGCCATCCCTTGCCCACCGACGTGCCGTTGGTGACCTCTTTCTCTTTTATAGATATCTGCACGGGCACTGCTCAGAGGAGCTTTCCTCCATAGTTCCCCCACCTGCTGCCCCCAACAGATCTACCAGGGGAACAGAGCGAATGCACCCTTTTACAGTCCAGGTCACCAGACATAGAACATCTTGTTATGCCCGCTCTTTTGTTCCGAGGACTTCCAAGTTGTGGAATTCCTTTCCGGCACATATTTTTCCTTCTCCTCCGAACCTCCAAACCTTCAAGTCGAGAATTAACAAGTTGCCTCTTTCCTCCTTGTCAACACCTACGGTATGATAGTATTTAGTCTGTAAGCTCTCGTGGTGTGTTGTTAAAATTTAAAAACAAGCAGCTCATTGTGTGCAGGACAACCTTGTGCCTCCTAGATCGCATTCTGAACGAGATTTATCTATCTCGGTCAATCTTAACTCGTTAGACCACAGGAGGAAGGTTGGTGATCTCTACCTTTTCTATCTATGCTATCATCCACATTTCTCATTAGAAATTGCTCGACTGGTACCCCCGATTGCGACTTTTGATCAGCAAACCCATATTAGTTAAAAAGCGTACACCATTAGTGTTGAATAACTTACTTGCCGAAAAGTGCGTTAAGAATCCTCGTTATTTCATAGAGCGTTTAAGCTCTGGACCAGCCCCTCGGCAGATATATTTCCTAAGACATATAATCTCTAACTATTCAAGAACCGAGTAAACACAACAATCAAGTTCATGATGTCTGAGAGGCAGATGGACTTTGTCCTTCATGAATTTCCATAAAAACTCTTGTATCCCCCACGTAAACAAATATATTCGCATCTTAAGAAAACTTGTTATCCGCACTGCATAGGGTACATAAATAGTCTCTAAAGTTAATGTTTCTATGATGTAGTTGTCATAATACTAATTAGTTAATTACCATAAGCGGAAAGCGCACAAAAGGAAACAAATGAGTGATATTTCCGCATACGTCGCCCACTCTTCCAACTTGTGCTATTCGATTTGATAATGATAAATGGATATCTGTCATTTCCACATCAAATACCGAAACTTTAAGATTATATATTTTGATAATGGTATTTATGCTGGGTCCTAACATTATTTTCTAATAAAAGTACTGCCATTGTATTAATTTATTCTAATTAGAAAGATTAATGATAAAAATATTCGTTTGAAATATATCCCGGAATGACACATACGAAACGGTATTAATTTCATGGGATAGGATTTTGTTTTATGCTTCGTAAATTTCTAGTTTTGTTTACATGTAGACGTTGGTGGCTGGCGATCAAGTTATGAAAAGATTTACGGTATATTTGCGACTTTATACAGATTATATGGGATTATTATAATCATTTCTTTTTGATGGGATCATTAGTCATGGAAGATACCAGGTTAAATAGTTACTCGATGAATATTGATATAGCAAAAAAGTATCTATGTAGGTATTTAGAGGCCAATAATATTATTAAAAAAAGTCTGTGCGCAGCAAGTGCGTTATGGTAGTGAATTTTCATGAAAATGTTTTTAATAGCAAATATGTCTTTTCTTTTAACGAAAGCAGGCATGAAATTTTGTTGCCAGTATAACCTATAGTATAGTAGAAACAATGTGCCATATTTCATCAAAATAACTTTATTGTTTAAAAATGTAAAAGATTTTTCGAAAATAAACGCAAAATGTTTCCGAAAAACTGGTTCTTAGCCAACAAACGGCAAATTGAGCTATTGAAATTTGAAACATATAATAAAAATTCGCTACCCTAACGCACTTGCTGCGTCCTGAGTTTATTTTCCTACAAACATGGATTATATTTCGATCGAAAATGCAAAAATGTAATAATATAAGGCGTATATTGCAGTAATTTCTTTATTAATTAATGAAAAATCTTATTACCTTACCTTGTGTTATTTTTAATAATAAGTAATGCTGATCTAGATGCTGCTGCTATTTAAAATTGATTAGGATATTTCTTTTTTATTTTTATTTTTTACGTATTATCAGAAATAAGTAAATAATAGACAGGAGCCTTCAGCTAAAATAAGAATTAATCCTTTAGCAAGTAAGCTATTTTTTTTTGTTGATGAAACTCTCTCTCTCTCTCTCTCCCAGGGCTGCAATTCATCTGTTGCATTTACCGTTCACCTTCCGACAAGCTCTTCGACTAGATTTCTGAAAAAACCGACCATATGATTTCTGAATATCCTTCCTCCGAGGTCACTATTCTTGGTGAGTTCAATGTCCATAATAAGGAATGGCTAGGATCTTCAAAAACCGATCCACAAGGGAGAGCAGCGGAGGCCTTTGCAGTCAGCAATTCTTTAGCCAAAATGTTCAGCAACCTACTTACTTTCCTCGCATCGCAACACACAGCTCAAATCCCTTGGATCTTCTTCTTACTACAAAACCTGAATGCTATAAGATATCTGTCACCGCCCACCTTGGTCGCTCAGACCACGGCATGGTCACTGCTTCGTGCGCAATGCAACCCGAGGTCACGCAGTCATCATACCCACGTATCATTTGCCACTATAACTCCGCGAACTGAAACGAAATGCGGGATTACTTTTCCTCATTTCCATGGGCGTCTGTCTGCTTCTCTCATTCTGACCCCTCTGATATCTCACAAAACGTCACCGAAATCATCCAAGCTGGCATGGAATTATTTATTACACGTACACAGAAGACCTCTTCAGGCACTCAAAAGCCCTGGTTCTCTAAATCCTGTGACAAGGCCAGACTTGACAAGGTCAAAGCTCACAAAACGCTTCTACACATTCCCAGTCAAGAAAACCGTCAAGCATTTAACGACGCAAGAAACTACTATGTCCGCATTCTTTCTGAGGCAAAAAACTCGTTTAATAACCACATAAAAAACAAAGTCCTCTCAAGCTCCAACGACAGCAAACCCTTCTGGACTCTTGCTAAATCTATTGGGAATAATTTCTGCAACAGCACGTGCTCTTGTTTCAGGAGATGAAATTGTTTCTACTGCGCTGGGCAAGGCTGAAATTTTTGCCTCGTTGTTTGCCGGCAATTCTACTCTTAACCCGCCTCCAAATGTTCAACCACTAACAGTCCCCAATGTCGCGCCTAAAATGACGGATATCATTTTCAAAACTAAATAAGTCCGAAAAATGCTCTCTTCTCTTAATACCAGGAAAGTCTCTGTCCTTGACGAGATTCCAGCAATTGTTCTTAAAAAATGCGCATCAGAACTTGGTCCTGTCCTGCCTCGTCTGTTTCAGACATCTTACAAGAAAGGCATATTCCCTAGTAACTGGAACACAGCTTGAGTACAACCCGTCCCCAAGAAGGGATCCAAAGCGCTTACTAGCAACTACAGGCCTATTTCTCTCCTTTCTGTCGTCTCTAAAATTATGTAAAAGTATATAAACACCGAATTACTAAAATTTGTGGAAAAACACAGTCTAATCCACGACAGGCAGTATGGAATCCGTCAGCGCAGATCAACTACCGACCTCTTCCCTTTGTCGCCCATTCCTGGAACAAGTATATGGAAGTACACTGTGAATCCCAGATTGTCGCTCTAGACATATTCAAAGCATTCGGCCAGGTCTGGCACGCAGCGCTGTTTAATAAACTACCGGCCTACCACCAAAACTCTGTATATAGACAGCATATTTCCTCTCCAACCGGAGCATTTATGTTGTCGTGGATGGCCGTTCCACTAAACTGTATCCAATTAATGCAGGAGTCCCGCAAGCTTCAGCTTTAGCCCCTACTTTGTTTCTTATCCACATCAATGACCTCCTCTCTAGCACATCCAACCCAGTTCACAATTACGCGGATGACAGCACCCTCCACTCAAATATACAATATTCTAAACCTGTCTCTTTAGCCCAATTAGATGAGAATCGCGGACTCATGGGGGGTTCTGTCTCTGTGGATCCCAAAAAATATTAGATTGTGGAAGTAAAAATCTTGTACAATTCAACTTCACTAAATGTCAGTCTTGCTTTCTATCTCATAAGAGATACACCAGCTCTAGAGTAATCACAATGAACAATAAAGTTATTCAGAGTTATGATTCCCTTTCACTTGTTGGGATTTCTGTGGATCAAAATCTCAATTGGCATCAACATGTCACATCGATTGCAGAAGCGACTGCTAAGAAATTAGGTTTCCTCTTCTGGGCTCGCAAATACTTTTCACCGGCTAATCTCTATACCTTATGTACTTTCTTCCATAGTTCCTCCACCTACTGCCCCCAACAGATCTGCCAGGAGAACAGAGCGAATGCACCCATTTACTGTCCAGGTCACCAGACATAGAACATCTTGTTATGCCCGCTCTTTTGTCCCGAGGACTTCCAAGTTGTGGAATTCTTTGCCGGCACATGTTTTTCCTTCTCCCCCCAACCTCCAAACCTTCAAATCCAGAATTAACAAGTTGCCTCTTTCCTCCCTGTCGACACCCACGGTACGATAGTATTTAGGCTGTAAGCCTTCGTGGTGTGTTTTTGAAATAAACAAAAGCAGCTTTCAATAAGTTTCACTAAACACATTTGTCCAGAAAATAATTAGAATACTGAGATAATTCAAATTTAGATCTTAATTAAATTTGAGCATATTTTTGAATTTGTTGATGGCATTTCACTTTTGCTATTTTCGCCTTATATCTGCAAATAACTTTAACAATATATGTTTTCCACCATGTTTGTTATGTTAATAAAATCTAACATTGGTGTTTTACTCCTGCATTTTGATTAAATAACTAGTTCCCTATTTAAATTCTCCTAAGCATAGCAACTTTATAACTGGGCTTTTATCTAGATTTCGAAATATCCAATGTATACAGTTCCAGCGTCCTAAGCCGGGGGACTTATAAATTGGAGACCTTGGATATGACGAACCAAACGTACAGTAAGTATTCATTACATATCTTAACCAACTGACCTAAAACACTTTATATCTTACCTTTGTCAACTAATAAGTTTGTGAGATAAACTATAAACTAGGCTAAAAATAAATAATTTACGATATAAGATGAAATTACCTCTGAATGGGTGCCTATAATGTTAGACAAGGTCAGACAGATATATCAAGGTTACGCTGCAAACAAATGATCCAAATTAAACTTCAAATGAGCAGGTTAGAAAATATGTTACAATAAACAATCAGCGGTGTTGCCATTTGTAACAACTGTCATCTGAATTTGAAGATATCAGGAAAATATATAGTAATAAATAAAAAATTTAATGAAATTTATTCAATTTGTTTAAAGGCAATCTCGAACGGTGTTTTAACCCATCGCTCTCTCCTAGTTAAATCTGACAACGCCAGTTAGCTACTTGTCATTGTCATTTGTTATTTTGCAAACTGACAGTAGGGGAGAGTCGAATTCGAGGTTTTATTCTTCTCCTTCTTTGTTTACAGACATCATAAACAAATAATAAGACTTAGCTAATACCTTAGAATCTTGGAATAAGGTACCTATTGTTTACATTTAGGTTTTAGTACATTTTCATTATTATTTACTCTTCATGTCGTATATAGAGAATCTGAGGTAAATGAACATACATAATATCATGCAGTAGCTTAAATTATACCAATAAACGGATGTTGTGTAAATTATTAAAATTTTAATTTCTAAATTTTGTATTGTTTATATATATTTATTTCATTTTCAAAAAGTAGGGATACAGCAATAGTAAATAAATGTTGAACAGGGTTTAGGTGCAGCAAGTGCGTTATGGTAGCGAATTTTCGTAAAAATATTTCAAATGGTGATAATTCAATTTCCCATTAAACTAGAATCTTCTGTTTTGATACATACTAAAACCTATATAAAAGCAGCGTGGGTACTAAATTTAAAAAATAACACAATGAGCTTCACGATCAACGATAAATTTGTTTTACAAAACCATTTCTGTTATTGTGTTTGCAGAAACTGTTTCGATTGAGTGGACTAAAACGGATCATCCAAGCGACTAATAAGGAAAAATACCTGCCACGTTTATAATTTGGGAAGTACATTCGTTTTGTAAATAAAAATTAAATTTTCGGTAAATTTGCAGATAAGCACACGGGGGCTTTTTAGAAAAAAAAATCAGAAACATGCTTAAATCTTTTTCTGGGTGCATAAACCACAAGAAATATTTCTTGCAAACAGCCCCCAAGAAAGTTACGGGACCAGGAGTGAATAGGGGTGTTGGGTGGAGAAGAAGATACAAAATAAATGTGAGCAAAAAATGAGAAAAAAAAACAGCTTAGTTGGACCTCTATGAGCTGCCTTTATCCCATTTTGCAGCTATACCTCCTTAAAATTCTGTGTATCCCGACCGGAACCCCAATATTTATCACAGGTCCCGTAACTTTCTTGCGGGTTGTTCCCAAGAAACTTTTATTGTTTACATTGTTCTTGTTCTTTTGCATGCACAAGGGAAAGGGGAACCTCTGCGACAAAGCAGCGAACCAAGATTTTCAATTTGTGTTTAAATTGTTACCCCATTTCATTAGTTTATAATTTTTTTCCAAATATGAAATTTAAGTTGCCTTGTTTGTCAGTCTTACATAAAGAGCTACAATATTTCATCATTTTCAAAAAGTGTGGGTACAGCAACAGTAAATAAGTGTCCGGGTGCGGAAAACACATTATGATAGAGAGTTTTTGTAAAAATATTTGAAATCCGATAACTCAATTTCCTATTAAGCTAGAATCTTCAATCTTGAACCATAGTAACACCTATGTAAACGCAGCCTGGGTACTAAATGAAAGAAAAATTACATAATGAGCTACGCGGATAACTAAAAGTTGGTTTTAAAATACATTTTTTGTTGTTTTGTTTGCAAAAACTATTTCGATTGGGTTGACTAAAACAAAACCATCTAAGCAATTAAAAGAAAAAATACCTGCCATATTTATGATTTGGCAGGTACATTTCCTTTGTAAATAAATAATTGTTTTCTAGAAAACTTTTGTGACTTTAATGAAATTTGTTGTTTAGAGAGACTTGCAAGACTTACATATATCTCTACCAAACTATAATTTTCTATCTCCATAGAAAATAGAAGCTTACTAAAATAAGCGCTAACTGGAATCTCTAAAACCGGTTTCCCAGGTCCATTTAATTTTAAAGAATTAGTTCTAATAATATATCTTATTAATAGTTTACTATTCCTATGAAAATTAACTACTATAATGCACTTGCTGCATCGCGAACATTTTTATGTCTTAGTCTGTATGTGAAAACTGGAACTGGAAGAAAATTCTTCCTCTGAAGATGTTGACATTGTCAACGAAACGATCGTAAGGTCTCTGAAATATGTGTTGTGGTGATCTGGGTGTTCTCCAAGTGTACTTATTAGTCTGTATGTTCACATGTAGTAATTTGTATTTTGCAAAGTTCCCTTATTGTATAGTTAATTTTAACTAATTTATATGTCTGTGTATTTTGCTCTGCATTTTTTAAAATTTGGGTTGTTGACTAGCGTATTTCGACAAGTACACTTGGAGAAACCCAAATCACCACAACACATTAAAAAAAGACCTGACGATCGTTTCAATAACCAAGTTAGCGTCATCAGAGGATGAAAAATTCTAACTATTTTAAAAACTAACATCACCTTATATACCGGATCTTAGGTAAAGGGATCGAACTGAGATGGGAAAATAAACGCAGGCAAATTCTGCCTTCTGTATATAAAGTGATGTAGTTTTTAAAATAGTTAGAATTTTTCATCCTCTGATGACGCTAACTTGGTTAGTGACATGATGGTCAGGTCTTTTTTTTAAATGTGTTGTAGTGATTTGGGTTTCTCCAAGTGTACTTGTCAGTGCTCATCACAGGTTCCAATCTTCACTTAGTGAATTATGGCTTCCAGGTCAATGGAACTAAATCGATACCGTTAAGTTGCAAAATTACATTAATAGGTACAGATATCGCTTTTTAAAATTGTTGCAAACGAAAATCAGTTTTTCCGAATTTTATTAATTTCAATTTAAAAATTTCTAATAACACAAAAGTAGGGCAAAAGGTAGAAAATTTCGCTAAACAAAAATGGCTGGATCTAGAAATGCAATATCAGTACTCAAAACGTAGTATGTTAGAAATAGAAGCATATAGTTTGTTTAAAAAATTAACCTTTAAGTTAGAGAACTTAGAATATGAAGAATGGTGCAATTTTCAGAGAAAAATGTTTGTAGTGATTAACGCGAAAGTGGTTAAGAAAATTAATATACACAATAAAAAAATTAAACAACTGATTTAATGTCAAATTAACAACGAAAAATCAGTTCCTCGGAAAATTGACCTCGTAGAAAATCTTTTTCACAGTCTATTAATAAAGAGGAGATCGACCTCCTAAACAAAGGTTAACATTCGGTATACAGTCAGAAAAAGACAATATTGTAGAAATCGTTGTTGGTATTGAAACGGGAATTAGAAAAATGCCAGAACCGTCAAAAAAATTTATTAGAGAAGCGTGTTAAAGTAAAATTTCAAAAAACCTGGGGGAAAAATATATCCACAAAAAAACTAAATTGTAATCAAATGAAAATAGTTAAACGATTGTGCGAGAAAGAGTCTTCCTAGGTTAAAGCAGATAAAAGCAATAAGGTAGTGATTTTGGACAAAAACGAGTATAAAGATACAGTTTATAACGCCATAGCAACAGGACCGTATAAATAACTAAATAAAAACCCGTTTCCAAAAATGATTTTGGGCGTTAAAAATAGTCTAAAAAGTTGTCACAACCGCATATCAAAAGACTTAGGAAGAAAGTTACAAGTTTCTAATCCGAAAGTTCCCAAGAAGTACGGTCTCCCAAAAATTCATAAACCGGGAAAGTCAATTAGACCCATTGTTTCGGCTATAGATTCCCCGACATATAATTTAGCAAAGTGGCTGAGAAATGAGTTTAAAGGCTTGCCCGTCAAACAGAAAAGTTTTTCAGTAACAAATTCACTTGAATTTATTAATAAGATCAAAAAGTTAAATTGACTGAAGGCGAGGTTTTAATTTCATTCGATCTAACCTCATTGTTTCCTAGCGTTCCCATAGAGTAAACTTTAAAGTACTTAGAACAGTTGTTAAAAATGAATAACATACATGAAAATGTCTGCAAAGAATATTTAACATTAACAAGCCTTTGTATCAAACAAAATATTTTTCAGTTCAACAATGAATTTTTTGAACAAACCCAAGGTACGGCAATGGGCAATCCGCTATCGCCATTTATTGCAGACCTTTTCATGAGAAGATTGGAAACCGATCTTGAAAGTGAAAGTGGCTATTTTCATAGAGTGTACTTTCGTTACGTTGATGATATTTTTGCAGTGTTTAACACAAACATTTGCAGAATAGAAGATTTTATTGCCAAATTAAACAATAAATTTGATTCTATAAAATTTACGCATAAATTAGAAAAATAATAAATTACCCTTTCTAGATGTACTAGTTATCAAGAATAAAGATACTTTAGAATTCGATGTCTATAGAAAGGAAACCACCACTATAAGTTACATTCCGAACGACACACATCATACGTACGCACAAGAAATGGCCAGTCTGAATTTTTTAGTAAATCGGTTAATTAATTTTCCTTTCAACAAAAGTAGATATACCAAAGAATTAAATTATATTAAGAACGTGGCCGAATGTAACGGATACACTGCTTGCTTGGTGGAAAAATTAATCAACAAACAGAAAACAAAGAAAATGTTGACGGAATCAACAACGTTTAAAAGAGAGATCTCCGAAATAAACTTTGTTTGCTTACCATTTGAACCTCGAATCACGAGGGGTCTAGATAGCATTTTTAAAAAAGTCAACTTGCAGCTAACATTTTTAACAACAAATACCTTAAAAAACTTGCTAGGTAACCCAAAAGACAAGGATAACACGGACAAAATGTCGGGAATTTATGAAATAAGTTGTAAATATTGTAATCTTAAGTACGTCGAACAAAAAAAAAGATCGATTGGAGTTAGATTCAAAGAACACTTATCCCAATTACGTTACGGTACTATATATAGATTTACTGTCGCCCGACATATTTGGGATAATAATCGTCACGTTAATGAAGGTAATCTGAAATTAATAAAAAATGTTAGACAACCAGGACAGCTAAACTCCCTCAAAAGTATATATATTCCGAAATATAGTTACAAAAAAAAATGTATGAACGTGGCACCACCGCCGATTACGAGTCACCTGATCGATTGCTTTGTTAAATAAAAATTCCCACGTTTTATCCTAGAGATAACATAATAATACAGATAGTTCCGACAAAGCAAACTATGTTAATTTAGGTGTATTTGAACCTTCACAAAATTACTAGAGATGGACATATTTTAGATAAGTTAGTAGGGACAGTGCAGACCTCGTCCCGCGATAAAAATACAATAACCTGCAGAATATTTGCCTGCGTTTATTTTTCCATCTCAGTTCGGTCCCTTTACCTAAGATCCGGTATATAAGGTGTTATCAGGTCTTTTTTTAATGTGTTGTGGTGATTTGGGTTTATCCAAGTGTACTTGTCAGTGCTCATCTATCTTTAATTATTAACTTGTGTTGAACAGTGTCAAATGCTTTCTCATAATCTACGAAAGAGGCATATACCTCAACGTTTACATAACCCTTGACAGATGTTTATCTTACCGTATGAACTGAACCTGGCGGTCTCAGTAGGTCAGCGGGTAGAGCATCGGCTCGCTGTGCAAAAGTATGCACTAACAAGTAAAATGGGTAAACGCTCTCGCTCCATTCGAAGCCACGAACCTTGACACCGAGGCTGTAAATAATGTGCGGGCATTCTGTGAAAATTGTTGCTATTTTAGACGGATATAATGTATGAGAAAAACTATTTCTTATAGTACAAAATACTTTGTTAAAACCTGTAAAGCTTTAGATGCACATTCCTGAGTAATCTGGCTCAGATAAGCGCAGTCATTAGAAATCTCAAACAAAAAGAATAATTTATGCTCTTCGCATATATTATATCTCGTCTGACAACATATATGAATTATATCTTCCTTGAAAACACAAAGTAATTCCGTGAAATTGTGCATTCACAATAGTTAAGGAAATGCTTTGTAATTTGTCACACTTCAAGAAACTTTTCTGTTTATGATTAAATAAATCTGTCACGACTTCTCATAACACATCTAAGTGACGTATTATTTTATCACTCACGTATATAATCTTATACGGGATTCAAAAATGTGTATGACGAAGAGGATTGCATTCTTTTTTTTTCATTTTTGAGCTTGAGCTTAAACGAAAACCAATTTTTAGTAGGTGGGTACCTAAAAAAGCGGCTTTTTCTTATTAACAATTAGTAAGTGATGCGTTTACGCCTCCTCCAAATAATAAGTATAAATACATGAAAACAAATTGTGACTCAGAACTCAACGACAAGTTCAAATGCCTGTATTTGAGTGAATTTTTCTCGGAAAAAATCGCTATTGAGGACGCGACTTTTTCATTTTGAAAATAGTCTTCCGCCGAATGTGAATCAGGCAGCCTGGATCACTTATTCGATGTCTGTTTCAATATCCAGGCTGTCCCAGTTTATAGTAGCAGGACTTTAACAATCAATAGAATAGATCATTTAAAGAAAAAAAGTTCATATTAACATAACCTCTAATTTGCTTCCGAACGGAGATACAGGGTGTTGAAATTTAATATTTTTGAACAATCTTTTACAATATCTTTGGGACGGAGGGAGATAATTGCATACAATTCCGTACACGTTCTATGTAGACTAAGATTGTTATTAGGTGGTATTCTTATTTCAAATGATATAATAGGTGTTACTTTTCCAGGTTCCGTAGACTATTGAAATAATAGAACTTTTTTCACGTACGCCGCTGATCTTTTATAATACCTCTTTATCAAAGAACAATCTCTTAGAAATATTTTTGTTTCTCTGTAGTTTTATGCTATCTTGAGCGGTTATCGAAATACTACAAGTTTTTTGAAGCAGTTAAATATATTTTTTTCTCTGTAGTTTTATGCTATCTTGAGCGGTTATCGAAATATTACTAGTTTTTTGAAGCAGTTACTTTTTTTTTAACTTCAACACCCCGTATGCCCATTAGGAAGCTAATTAGACGTTATGTTTATACGAACATTTTTTCTCAAAATTATCTGTTTTATTGATTGCTTAAGTCCTACTACTACTTCCGAAGGGAAATACAGGGGGCTGAAATTTTTTGTACTTTTTTTTTCAAAATTTCAACACCCTGGTGTTCACCTCACTCACGGGAGGGACTCTGCTGGCGGGGCTCGCGGCGGGGTGTTCGCAGGGGAGCGCTTGTCTCCCCTACCCTGGTGTCACGGACGGCCTGCTAGAGAGGCTCTCGGGAGTAAGGTACGAGATACAGGGCTATGCGGACGCCATTGTCATCATAGTCCCAGGAAAGGTTACATAGTCAGTGTGGGAGCGCATGCAGCGAGCACTGAAAGTGGTGGAAAGGTGGACGGTTTGCCAAGGGCTCGTGGTGAGCACCGCAAAAGCAACCGTCATATCGTTTACGAGGAAGAGGAAGTGGGAGAGCCACATAGCTCTCACTCTATACAGAAGAAAGATCCCAATGGCCAGCGAGGTAAAATATCTTGGGGTCGTATTGGACTCTAAGCTAACATGGAAACGGTGAAAAAATACTACGTAAAATGTTATGACCCTAGCCGCCACTAGGTGGCTATATGGAAAAACGTGGGGACTAAGACCTACTATAGCCCACTGGCTGTACACAAGGGTGGTCAAAGCATCGTTAACATACACGGCACTGCTCTGGTGGCCCAAGTTGACACAATCCAGTGCCAAACAAAAACTAGGCAAGATCCAAAGAATGGCTTGCCTCAGCATCACAGGGGCCATGACTTCTGCCCCAACAGCCGCCACGAAGGTGTTGCTGGATCTGCCCCTCCTTACACTTAGTTATCATGGGGAGGCCAGGCTAGAACTATACAGACTAGCCTTCAATGATAGACTGAATATCAACCAAGCCTGCAGGGGCCACTGCAAAATTCAATAGATTGTGAAGGAGTTCCTGCTTGAGATGAGGTCAAATTTCGCGAGCAGGTCAAATTTCTCGAGCGCGAATCTGCGAGAGAAGTTTACAGTGGTAATCCTCAACCGCGAGGCGCGGCGGTGGGAGACGCCGGACCTACCACGGGATGCGCTCGTCTGGTTCACGGACGGATTCGGCGGGGAGCGTGGGACGGGGGCAGGCGTTTATTCGGAAGGACCGAGGGTAAGTCACAACATTTCAGTCGAAGCTTATGCAACGGTCTTTCTCTGCGTGCGAGAGAACAAGAGGAGGGGCTAGACCAATAAGCAGATACTCATGGCCACAGACAGCCAGGCAGCTCTTGAGGCCCTAAGTAGCGCACGTGTAAATTCCAGGCTGGTAAGTAAACGCCAAGACGAGACGAGCGACGTGGTTGGGCAGAATACGGTCACCGTCATCTGGGTGCCTGGTCACTCTGGGGTCAAAAGTAATGAAGAAGCTGACAGTCTCGCGAAGAAAGGATCAGCAGAACCATTTATGGGACCAGAACCTGTCCTGGGCGTGCCGAAGAGCACTGTCAGGGGATCCATTAAGTCCTGGGTCAGAAACGAACATAAGGTGTACTGGGCAGACTGTCCAGGGCTCAGACATGGGAAGTCAGTAATTGACGAACCCAGTTCAAAGAGAGCTGTGGAGCTGTTAAATCTTAGCAGAGGACAGCTCAGAAGCGTAACACGTCTCTTGATGGAACACATGGCCGTCAAGAAACACCTGCATAAAATGGGGAGGTTCGAGAGGGACCTCGAATGTCGACTCTGCGGCGAGGGGGAGGAATCAGCCCAGCACATCTTGTGTGAGTGTAAAGCTCTGGACCGCAAGAGACAACTGATCTACGGACAGCCTAGACTGGAGATAGAGCAATATAAGACCCCACCCTAGCAATTGCTGTGCAGACCAATTGAAGGCACAGTGATTTGGATATGGGTGGAGTAGAAAATAGGGTAGAGTAGGCCTCGGAGAGATCTAGGGTTGAACACACTGAGACCTTACAGACGATCTCCGGCGAGATTTGGGGAGTAGGCAGATTGAGGCCCTGTAATCGAGCTACAACAACCCAACCTACCTTTATCCACCGCTCTAAGGAGTAGGCAGATTGAGGCCTTAGAGTGTCCTTACATATTTCCTTTACATACCTTTGTCCACCATTCTAAGGAGTAGGCAGATTGAGGCCTTAGAGTGTCCTTACATATTTCCTTTACCTCTTGAAAATGGCTCAAAAACAGGAGTCGAAACGTCGAGTTTCCATAAATTCTGGACGCGGTTTAACCCGAGAACCAAGTATGTCTCACATTAAAGACCGCGGAAATCTTTCTGAACATATATATATATATATATATATATATATATATATATATATATATATATATATATATATATATATATATATATATATGTATGTATGTATCCATTTGATAACTCAAAAAATAAATAACTGATTTTGATGAAACTCGGCAAGTGTCTTTATTTTATTATGAGTTCGTTAGCCACGAAAATCGGACAGGGTCTTTCGGGAACATTTTGAGTTTTCTTTCGAAAAAAAAAACCTTTCTCCAAAAATTACAAAGCTGTTTTAATGGAAATAAATGAATATGTTGCCTTTGGAGATGCCTTACTACATAACAAAATTCAACTTTCTAAGTTTGTAGAAAATTATTTAAATTTTGTTTTTTTT
The DNA here is from genome assembly GCA_964006375.1 of Tillus elongatus. Classification (NCBI taxonomy): domain Eukaryota; kingdom Metazoa; phylum Arthropoda; class Insecta; order Coleoptera; family Cleridae; genus Tillus; species Tillus elongatus. The sequence goes on along the minus strand of OZ023263.1, from coordinate 246,661,584 downwards.
TCGAAAAAAAAAAATTCCCCGAAAATTATAAAGTTATTTTAATGAAAGTCGGTGTGTATCTTGCCTTAGCAACGAACTTAGTACATACCAAGATTAAACTTTCTAAGTTTATAGAAAATTGAGTTATTCAAATTTGAAACATTTAATAAAAATTCACTACCATAACGCACTTGCTGCGTCCCGAACTTTTCTATGATTCTTAAACGTCTATAGTAGCATGTTCGGAAATGCCAAGTACCTCATCAACAAATACATTGTATAAAGCCCCTGATAAAATACAGCAGAGAGATATGAGCACTGCTTATCTCTCAACGTTATTGTCTTTCACCGACGCATAAATGTAAATCTCTCGACATATAATTCTAAAATATGATTATTACCATCACTGAGTGGCATGCATGTATACGACAATTTTACTTATGTTGTCCACGAACTGCGACTATTCTTATGGCCACTACCAACCAGCATATTCTACAAATAAATTTATTGTTATTTACTTTGCTCATGCTCTTGGTCATAGAATATTTACGAATTATGGTATATAATGTTACATTAATTATTCACTTTTGAATATTTCTCTGGAGGTAATATTGTTAGAAAGTCGTCAGTTATATATTATTTGATGAAAGTGTAACACAACAACTGCAGAGTGTCAGGATCTCGTTGCTATAGTGGGGTATATCGGTTACGACTGCAGATAAAAATGTGAAGTTTTAGTGAATTTTCTAAAAAAAAATCATTTTTTAGGAGATCTCGACTTTTGAGTTCTGAAAAAAAATTTCTTCAAATGGCCACGAACTAGGCCCTCCAGAACCCATATCCAGGGGCAGTTTCAATATATATATATATATATATATATATATATATATATATATATATATATATATATATATATATATATATATATATATATATATATATAAATTGTTACGTTCCACGGGGTTCTGGATTTGTTGACTGACAAAACACAGCTTTTCGTAGTTGGAATTATTATAACCAACTATTTCCAACACTATAAGCACATCAACTAAAATATTTCTCTCTATTACTAAATGTCCATAGAACTATATTCCCCCATCCGCCTTCTATGATCGCTTCTTATACACCAACACTTACTGCTGACTCTCTTAATACTCTATGATCATTTACTCTGCACCACACTAATTGAATACTGAACTAACATACTCTGAGTACCGCTCGCCTATTTATACTGTCCATAGAGATTCTAGACCTTCTACACTATTCTACACCTGTCACTTCTGGTTCCTTATAGAAATATCATTCCAGAGTCTTCGCTGTTACCAACACACTACAACTGACCATAGAAGTAACAAAGTCCATAAACTTAATTCGCGTGGACAAATGTGACACTGCCCTCTCTTATATTCGATCGTCCCGGTCGAACTCTAACATTTATTGATATGGCGTAAGTCTGTGCATATGGACCATCTTCATCTTGTTCTTCGGGCTTTTCTGAATTCGATAGACAACATCATTGATCCTTTTGACCACCTTCCCATAATTTCTGTAGTTTCGGTGACTGTCCCTTGCGTCGTACTGGATTGTAGAACCACACCCGAGCTTCTTTAAAACCAGCTTAATTATCTCGCATGTCATAACGGATCTTCATGCGGTCGCTTTCTATTCGTATATACATTCCGTCAGCAAAGTTGATGGTTTTCCTTCTCGTGAATATGTGGGGGCTTTCTTCAAGAGAAGTTCTTACGTGGTGCTGGATCTTTCGTGTAGTTGTTCTCGTACTGGTGTTTCTACTTGCAAAAATATCTCGGCGGGCCCTATTCACCCTGTCGACATCGGCTCTGTTCCAGCAAACGTGTTCACTGGCCTTTTTCTGGGTTGGCTTCACATTTACATGTTCTTTACACCCTTCATCTTGTACTTCTCTCATAATTTCTTCTCCACTTGCTGCTGGCTGCGTAACTAAGTCGTCTCTTTCTCTCACAGCCCCCTTCACTGGAATGGCACTTTCACGGCAGACGTTGCTATTTTCCTCTATGGTGATTTTTCGCACTGCCAGGCAACATTATCATTTCTTTACCGCCGATAGTCAGGATGTTAGTGCCAGAATCAAGTTTAACGCACTGACCCTGAAGTATGCCCAAGCCAATTATAATCGGGTCTGATACGGCGACAACTATGGCTCTCTCCTTTGCCTTCCGTGTCCCAATTTGCAGCTCGACGTCAGCCAAATACCTGGATCCGATCACCACCAGCTGCATTTACTCTGTACACTCTGTCTGGCTCTCTTACTCGCCATCTTGGAACCATGTCGCGGCGAATAATCGTCCTAGGTGCGCCTGTGTCGACGACCATCTGGGTCTTATTACCACTTACATATCCGTCTACGACGAGAGCGCTGCCAAAATCGTTATATATATATATATATATATATATATATATATATATATATATATATATATATATATATAAAGGGTGAACCATTTACCAAAATTTAGGTCTGTAAGTGTAAAGACAAACAATTGAGAGGAATTTTAAAAAAATAATTGCGGTTTTCTTTAAAACGTAAATAGTCGCGATTTGAAACGTCAAAATTGGGAATATTTAGGCAAAGAAACTGAAAGAAATACGGATTATGTAAAGAGTGTTCTGCAAACCCTCAAGTTTCAGCTTCAACCATCATTGCCCTTCATTTTAATAAAGTATTTCCAGAAAACTAATTTCAAATAGACAATTCCTCCGATGCTTTGGAAGTAGTTTTAGTTAAGTTTATGGTTTAACAATCTATAATTTTTAGCTAATTTTCGTAGAAAAAATCGTTAATGGGGACACCGCGGCTTTTCAATTCTAAAAATATTTCTTCAAATGAGCGCAAACTAGGGCCCCTAGTATCCATATCCTGGTTTACTTTCTGTTTACATATATACAGGGTGACGAATTTCTACGGCAAAGCTCAATATAATTGTTATTATGCAAGATACGAGAAAAAAATTATACGTCACCTATAGGGTGCCTTGAGCTGCATTATGTGAAAACTGGAACCTGTGATGAGCACTAATAATTACACTTGGAGAACACCCAAATCACCACAAAACATATTTCAGAGACCTTACGATCGTTTCGTTGACAATGTCAACATCTACAGAGGAAGAAAATTCCAACATAAAAAACTAGATCCCGTGTATTTATATCGCGTCAAGGTAAACGAACTAGTCCGAAGTAAAGTTGTCGTCCAAGAACGATCGTTTGTTTATTGCGCAGTGAAACTAAAATGTCGGAGACCTGCTTTAATCTTCTGGTCGACAAATTTATGACCCTTATCTAATATAGGTTTAAAAGGACCCGAGTTATTTAAAGAATCAGCACGTTTCCTTTCGATCTAGAAATTTACTATGTGGATATTGGATCATGCCGACAAAGACATCTGGTGAGATAAACAACATCAACTTAACTCATCTTTCTTAAATAGAAAACTAAAAACCCAGGTGTCTGTCTCACCATGTTAACAAAGGATAAATAATTCGACTAAAATACTACATAAAAACTATATTTATATTGATTTTAATTCTACGTGAAATTATTTATATTGACTACATAGATACAACAAACCGAACAGGTCTTTAAGTCGAGACAAACATAGAGAATAGTATATGTATAAGCCGGCCGAGTTATTGACAAGAATTTATTATTCTACCAGACAAATTAGGAGTGTTTAAGCGGTCAAATGCAAAGAGAAAATAAAGGGCTTGATACTACAGGTGCCGCACGATTTAATGAAGTTTGTTCTTAATATACCTTAATATAAAAATAGTTTCTAATGAATCAAGCATAGTTTGATGTCTAACATTTTTGACAAGTTTCAAATTTTCTTTGTCAATGTGGTGATTATTATCCCATATATGTTGTGCCACACATGATTTGTCCACCGTACCATATCGTAACTGTGCGAGATGTTCACGAAATCTGGTGGCTATGTTTATCCTAGTTTGGCCCACGTATTTAAGATCACAATTTTTGCAACTAATCTCATAAATGCCGGACATTTCAGTGACTTTGTCTTTGTCTTTCGTATTACCCAATAAATTTTTTAAATTACCTTTCGTCGAAAACGTCAAATGTAAATCGGCTTTCTTAAAAATACTTTCCAAACCCATTGTGATTCGGGGTTCATAAGGTAAACACACACCTTCTTTGTTCTGTGTTTGTTAACTAATTTGTCTCTATATGTGTTGTGGTGATTTGGGTGTTCTCCAAGTGTACTTATTGAGCTGCATCTTATAAAATTATTTTGACAATCACAGGGTGGCCCATAAGACGTTGGTGATACCTCAAATTTTTTTGAACATTCCTTATTGCATTTTTGCATTTTTCATCGAAATATGATGCATGTTTAAAAAAAAATCGAGCCGTAGTAAGTGCGTTGTGGTAGCGAATTTCCATTAAATACTTCAACATTCAATAGCTCAATTTGCTAGTAACCTAAGGTTCGTCAGCTAGGAAATGAGTTTTCTCGGAAACGGTTTAAGTTTATTTTCGGAAATTTTTTGTATATTTTCAAACAAGTTATTTTGATAAAATATGGTACGTTGTTTCTACTATATAGGTTATATGGCCAAATTGATGCCTGCTTGCATTAAAGAGACACATTTGCTATTAAAAACATTTTTATGAAAATTCACTTCGATAACGCACTTGCTGCGTCATTTTCATTAAGAAAATTCACTAATAGAAAGGCATTGATAAAAATTTCTTTTAATGAGCACGAAATATCCGGGGTCAGGTTCAATTTTTATATGTTTATATATATATATATATATATATATATATATATATATATATATATATATATATATATATATATATTTATACATATGTTGTTACATTGATTGTGTTAATGGCTTGGATAAGTTCGTAGATGGGCACCGTGCGTATAATGTTTCCTTGCAAAAAATGTAAAGAAAATGTTGAAAACACCATATTTTTTTAAATATTAAAGTGATTCGAATGAAAAGTAGCACATATATAGGAGACTTTTTTGTGTAAAAGGCAGGCTTTTAAACTCGTTTGACAGTCACTGCGCTAGATTATATGTCGGAGAATGGATAACCGAAATAATAGGTCTCATTGATTTTCCCGGTTTATGAATTTTTGGGGGACAACATTTTTTGGGGACTGGGATTTGCAACCAGTAACCGTCTTCCTAGGTCTTTCGCTATAAGGTTATGAGAACTCTTTAAAGTATTTTTCACCTTCTTAATCATTTTTGCTAACGGGTTTTATTTAGTTTTCTATACGGTTCTGTCTCTATTGCATTACCCACTCTCTCTTTATAATCCTTTTTGCCCAAGATCACCACCTTATTGCCTTTGTCTGCTTTAACATAAAAACAATCCTTCTCTCGCAATCGTTTAACAATTTTTATTTGGTGGACTTATTTTCTCTCAAATTTTTTCAGATTGTCTCTTTACATGCTCCCCTAATAAAGTGTTTTGAAGATTCGGGTAATTTTTGAATTCCTGTTTCAATACTAGCAATGATATATAAAAATCGTGAGGATAATAATAAATAAGTGGACTTATCAGTGCTGTTTTGTTACTGGTTCCAATCTTCACTTAGTGTACCAATTCTGCAGTTATTAACTTAACATGCAAAAAGTAGCCATCATTTTTCTACAAATTTCTTTGTAATTAGCAAGATATGAGATTATGAGAAGGTATGTAGAAATAACATGTAGGGTATTAACAGTGTGCTCTGTAAATGGAAATGCAAGTCAGCCGTGTGAAACCGCAGAATAATGCGAAACAATATGTGTAGTGATGGGAAACATATCGCTGTTCTCATTACAGCATTAATTAGTTTTATTCAGACATTTTTAATATCGATCACCCGTCGCCTCATTCGAGAATATCGCATCTCCGGTCTGGTTATACCGCACTGGCGGCTACTTCTTCGGTGATGAGAAGTTTAAGTCTCACAGCGTTTACCCAAACAACTTCATTGTGAAACATAAAGCAGAATCATCATATCATTATATTGAATATTTTCTCTAACCCTTTTATAAGAAAATCATAGAAAGGATGTACAGCAAATTTTTGGGTGGCTCATCAGATTTAGTCTTCAATGTCGTAATGTTACTTATCGACTTTTTCCACCTATGTTTAGTAACTAATCTATACACAATGTCTGGAGAGAAACCGTTACAAATAACAATATATATATATATATATATATATATATATATATATATATATATATATATATATATATATATATATATATATATATATATATATATATATATATATATATATATAATTTCGTATATCTGAGTTGTAGATATCGCTTACTGCTCAAAGGAAAACTGAGTAACCTCCGAACAAGAAAGCTCAAATTTTGTTTTCTAGTTTTAGTACTTGGTCTATCTCTTTTGCTATTTTGTATGACGGTGCATCTTTGAAGTTGATGAGTAGTCTTATTGGGTATCCCGTTTTGTGTATTTTTATTATTACTGTCCATGGTGGTGCTTTAGGGTTGTTGTTATAATAATGTGTTGTTTTTTGGTCGAATATAGACCCTCAATCCGAGGGATTGAGGGTCTTCCAAATGTTGCTGCAATTGTACACTGGTTGCCTGTTGTGACTCCGTGTGATTTTGCATCTTCGTCCAGAGTGTTCGCATCTTCACCTGGCTATACCGTACTGATGATGGCTAATAAGCTTGAAACACGTGTATGCGGTTTTCTCCTTGCGGCTTTGCCCTTAACCCTTCTTCTTGTATAGTACAGAAATGCCGTGTTATAAATCCTATTATAGTTAATATAACTTCCTGGGTTCCGGATGCTCACGCAGGTGATTTTTTTCCTCCGTGGCTTTATTGGTTGTTTCCCTCGGATTGAGGGTCTTCCAAATGTTGCTGCAATTGTGCACTGATTGCCTGTTGTGACTCCGTGTATTTTTGCATCTTCATCCAGAGTGTTCGCATCTTCACCTGGCTATACCGTACTGATGATGGCTAATAAGCTTGAAATACGTGTATGCGGTTGTTTCCTTGCGGCTTTCCCCTTAACCCTTCTTCTTATATATATATATATATATATATATATATATATATATATATATATATATATATATATATATATATATATATATATATATATTGTGGCGGTGGTTCCGACCGCAGTGTTTCCGTCAACACTACTCTATGTTTCTGACAGCTAAACGTTGCGTGACAGCAAGCTGTCAAGAACTACTATATAAGAGACACCAGGGATCTCTCTCTCTCTCTCTCTCTCTCTCCTCGCTACCAACCGACCCAGTGAAGATACGTCTCTCCACGCTCGGTCAGTTATCTGTTATGTACTGGCTGTGATTGTTTTATAGTTAAATGTATCATATAGTTTGTTCAGTTAGTGAAATAATAAAGTATATTAAATGTTTACGTATGGATTTAATATCAACAAGTGCAATTAACTTCAAATTGGTGACCCCGTGCCGCAAGCCGAAGATGCCCAGCCTGATGTTCCAGCCGACGTCGCCTAACTTCCACGCACGTGCTCATGCCTACAGAAAACGAAATATCTAAACAGGTCAGTCTTTTCTAATTTAAAAATTATCTGATTTTTTTCACAATGGCCGAAGATTCTTCAAGCAGCAATATCATGGCAAGGGTTGGAATAAAATTACCTCCTATATGGAGACGTAACGTGAAAATCTAGCAAATGCAGGTTGACGCCCAGTTTGATATATCGCAGATCAGTTCTGAAAAGACAAAATTCAGTCATGTACTCGCTATACTCGATCCTGATGTCGCAGAGTCAATTTCAGATTTTTTAACCCAACCGTTATCATCAACCCCCTATTCAGATCTAATGAAACGTCTTTTATTAGAATTTGAAGAGTCGCAAACTAAATAAACTTTTAACAGAGTTAGAATTAGGCGACAGAAAACCATCGCAACTTTTACGCGAAATGAAGTTTTTAGCCGGTAGTCAGATTGGAGAAAATTTCCTTAAAATTTTATTTCTACAAAGTTTACCAGTCAACGTTCGTTCAATTTTGGCTTTAAGCAACGATTCTCTAGAAAATTTGTCGGTTACAGCAGACAAAATCGTGGAATTTATTGTTCTCGCATTGAAACAATTTCACTTTCTTCCACTATGTCACTCCAAGAAATTGCGCAAGCTCAGTCATCTCGTGAGGAACTCAAACACCTTCTGCAGTCTAAATCTTCCTCATACAAATTTCAAAACATGCCTCTTGACAACGGATTGAATCTTATTTGCGATTCTTCTTCAAAGAAACTTCGCCCATTCATTCCACTCAAATTTCGCCGAAAGATTTTCGATTCTATCCACAATTTATCTCACCCAGACATATCAGCTTCAGTCGATCTGGTCCAGGATAAATTTTGTTGGCCCAAATTGAAACGCGATGTATCTCTTTGGTCTAAAACTTGCATTCCCTGCCAGAAAGTCAAGATATGGAGACACACTTCCAGTGCCATTGGACAATACACCCCAGCCATGAGAAGATTCTCGCATATAAATGTTGACATTGTGGGAGCATTACCACTATCACAAGGTCAACGCTATCTGTTAACAATAATAGACAGATTTTCTCGATGGCCCGAAGCAATTCCATTGTCAGATATTACAGCAGAAACAGTAGCGAACACTATTTTATCATGCTGGATCTCTCGTTTCGGTGTTCCGCAATACATCACCACAGACAGAGGCAAACAATTCGATTTCCACCTTTTCACACACCTCACTAAAACACTAGGTGCAGACCACATCAAGACCACAGATTACCACCCAGCAGCAAATGGTGTAATCGAGAGATGGAATAGAGTTCTGAAACAGGCCTTGAAAGCTCATATGGACGAAAACTGGGTCGCTAAATTGCCAATTGATTACCACCCAGCAGCAAATGGTGTAATCGAGAGATGGAATAGAGTTCTGAAACAGGCCTTGAAAGCTCATATGGACGAAAACTGGGTCGCTAAATTGCCAATTGTGTTACTAGGACTCAGATCGTACATAATTCCAGAATATCGCTCAACACCCGCTGAAATAGTCTACGGAGAATCAATCAAACTTCCCACCGACTTTTTCAACAGCACACAAGCTCAGGATGTTCCATCACTTATATCTCAGCTGAAAGAAGACATAAGGAAACTTCAACCAGTACCTTTTAAACATCATAGTGCAAAAAAGGTATTTGTCCATCCTAAGCTTATGGAAGCTCCTTTTGTTTTTGTTCGCATTGATATTCCGCGAAAAACCCTCGAACCAGTTTATGACGGCCCCTTTGAAGTGTTATCCCGAACTGACAAAGTCTTCAAAATCAAGAAATCACACGGAGAAGAGACAATTTCTGTTGACCGTCTTAAACCCGCATTCATTCTTTATGATAACGAACAGACAACTTTCCAGCCTCAGAGACATCCTAGTGAAACTGAAAGTTACAGTGAAAGTCCAACACCTAGTGAAAGTGACAGTGAAGTTCCCGTTCCCGTTCAAACTACACGCCATGGACGTAGAGTTCGATTTCCACGAAGATACTTGAACTAATAGCGTTGCCACTGAGAGGGGAGTATGTGGCGGTGGTTCCGACCGCAGTGTTTCCGTCAACACTACTCTATGTTTCTGACAGCTAAACGTTGCGTTACGTTATTCGACAGCAAGCTGTCAAGAACTACTATATACGAGACACCAGGGATCTCTCTCTCTCTCTCTCTCTCTCTCTCCTCGCTACCAACCGACACAGTGAAGATACGTCTCTCCACGCTCGGTCATTTATCTGTTATGTACTGTCTGTGATTGTTTTATAGTTAAATGTATCATATAATTTATTCAGTTAGTGAAATAATAAAGTATATTAAATGTTTACGTATGGATTTAATATCAACAAGTGCAATCAACATCCATATATATATATATATATATATATATATATATATATATATATATATATATATATATATATATATATATATATATATATATATCAACAACACACCAGGCTTACAGCCTAAAAATACTATCGTACGCTGGGTGTTGACAATGAGGAAAGAGGAAACTTGTTAATTCTGGACTTGAAGGTTTGGAGGTTCGGAGGAGAAGGAAAAATATGTGCCGGCAAGGAATTCCACAACTTGGAAGTCCTCGGGACAAAAGAGCGGGTATAACAGGATGTTCTATGTCTGGTGACCTGGACAGTAAAAGGGTGCATTCGCTCTGTTCCCCTGGTAGATCTGTTGGGCGCAGCAGGTGGAGGAACTATGGAAGAAAGGTCCTCTGAACAGTGCCCGTGCAGAAATCTATAAAAGAGAGAGAGGTCACTAACGGCACGTCGGTGGACAAGGAGTGGCAGCCTTTAGGTGAGGGTGGGGTCTCCGATGAGATGTGCAGCTCTCTTCTGCAGGGAGTCCAGAATAGCGAGTGTAGAAGCGGCAGTGGCATCCCAGATGTGGGAGCAGTATTCGAGGTTTGGCCTTATTTGTGAAGTATATAAGGTATGGAGATTAGCTGGTGAAAAGTATTTGCGAGTCAGGAAGAGGAAACCTAATTTCTTAGCAGCCACTTCTGCAATTGATGTGACATGTTGGTGCCAATTGAGATTTCGATCCACAGAAATGCCATTACTTTGAATAACTTGGTTGTTAATTGGGATGGATCTAGGGCTGGTGTATCTCTGATGAGAAAGAAAGCAAGACTGAGATTTGGTGAAGTTGAATTGTACAAGATGTCTACTTTTCCAGCCTAATATTTTTCGGAGATCCACAGAGACAGAACCCTCCATGAGTCTGCGATCCTCATCTAATTGGGCTAAAGAGACAGGCTTAGAATATTGTATATTTGAATGAAGGGTGCTGTCGTTCGCGTAACTTTGAACTGGGTTGGATGTGGTAGAGACGTCATTGATGTGGAGAAGAAACAAAGTAGGGGTAAAGCTGAACCTTGAGGGGCTCCTGCATTAATTGGATACAGGTTAGAGGAATGGTCATCCACGACAACAGAAATGCTCCGGTTGGAGAGGGAATTTGTTGTCGAGGTACAGAGTTTTGGTGGTAGGCCATAGGCAGGAAGTTTATTAAGCAGCGCTGCCTCTATTGTAAGATGTCTGAAACAGACGAGTCAGGACAGGAGCAAGTTCTGGTGCCCATTTTTTGAGAACAATATATATATATATATATATATATATATATATATATATATATATATATATATATATATATATATATATATATATATATATATATATATATGCATTCAAACGGACATTGGATATGGGTTCAAAGGGCCCTAATTCGCGGTCATTTGAAAAAATGTCCCGAAAATCTTACCATCGATACCCTGAATTCACAAAAAGTGAGACTGTTGGTATTGAAGCCATAGAACAAATGTTTGTCAATTAAAATATCATGAGATACACAATCAAATGTAAAATGCTTTAGACAGGCCCAAAAACTGTATAGGTATGCTCACCCCTTGCGAAGCCCATACAAATATCATACATAGCTTTAACTCACTAGTAATAAAATTAAGTAAGTATAATTTGCAACCTTTAGACAAACTACAGGAAACACGAAGCTCTGATAATATAGGTAGAGGTTCATTTTCTTATCTACTGTTGAAATCTCTGAATTACTCAAGCAGTCAATAATGAAATATAAAATGTGATATTGCTCTTAGCGGTCGGTTATTTTAGCACTAATAGACTATATTGCTTTTATTGACGTAAACAGTTAAACGCATTCACTGTAAAATTGTTGTTCATGCATTGTAGGTAATATAATAATAAAATTTTATACCTGCAATTTAGACTTCACTTATTTACGAAATGCGGTATTATCTCAAAGCTTACCTATATAGACATATACAAAAAGCTTAAATGTTATATACCTATTAACGATAATAATAACGTACTCATTAAGTCAGCAAACTATATTATCTGATAGTAGGAGCTGCATAGATAAATTAGAAAATATATATGTTTCAAAGAAAATGTGAATATCTGACCTCATTGATGAGTGAAACTTTATACGAGCTTGAAATGAATGGGAAATATATTATTTTTGTTAGATAAAAGGACACGGTAAGTAAGAGGAAAGGAAAAAGTAGATACTTTGGCAAAACAAGCCTTACTAAATGATTGCATCGCAATATAATTCTTATGCCATGCAAATGATATTTTAATTAAAATTAAGAACCAGCAATGGGAGAATTGGGTAAAACGATACCAAAATCGCAGTAAATGGCAATATTACAAAGAACTACAGGTGACTCCTCCAAAAAACCTTGGTTTCTAGACACGAATTTAGAGAAGAACTCTGTCAAAACAATTTGCAGGCTACGATTTAACCATGCCGTATTTCCCGCATATTTATTTAAGATAAATATTAGAGAAAATCCTTTTTGTGAATGTGGCGAGTTAGGGGACGCCGAGCACTTATTGTTGGGTTGTGGAAAGACTAAAAGTGTTATTAATAAGTATTTAAATGTGTTATATAATATACAAGTGCTTGTGCCTCTCTTCAACTTAAAGCATATTTTACAAACAAAAAATTAAACAGTATACCAACTTCTTGTGACAATGCTCAAAGAAATGAAGATAAAGGTATAAGAATATTTGCACTGTTAATAATATAAGGTAGATATAGTGTAAGTATATTGTAAATAGATTGTAAATAGTACCATTAGATGGAAACCTAAATGTCTTTCCAAATGTGATTCTGCACTATCCTTGGTCTCTGGTTTGTGTAAAAGTGGCCATCACAAACCCCATGGTCCAATGTGTCCCTGTTTTCCCAAATAATGAATTAAAAAATATATATTGAAAAACGAAAAACAGAGAAAATAAAAACAACTAATAACAAAAAATTAAGGTAGAATAAGGTATAAAAGTAACTTAAAGAATGTAAAGTAAGATTTTGGCAAAAAAATGAAGCATATGTAAATTGATTTCTGACTTGGAGTTTCAGGTAAAAAATAATAATAATGGTGATGATAAATATAAAAATATGGTAACTTAAGCGAACCAACCTGCCCAACGAACCTAACGGACTGCCTCTTTTCAAGTTTCTGATGACACATATATAGATCCATGTTTAGAGTTCTCACCTGAGGAGTACGGAAGACCAGAAAGTTGGTTTTACTAGTATTAATAAAGATGTCGGAGTTGTAGAACCAACTGTTCAGCTCCGAAGGGGCATGGACACCCAATAGCCTACGAAATCTCAAGCGTTCTGCTGGAGATTAGAGCGGTTGTGTCACCAGCATACAGATTGGGATGATTTAACGAAGAAGGGCCCGATAGCCAGTTATTCGTGTAAACAACGAAAAGAAGTAAAATGGTCCCAGCACGGATCCCTGGGGGACACTAATACGTTTTTCAAGGCAGTTTGACTGATAGCGTTGAGAAACCACAGAATCGCTGTGAGATAACTCAACATACTGAAATCGTCCCGACAGAAAAGACTCAATCCAGTGATGGGCCTTGCCTCTCACTCCCAATGCAGATAATCTATCCAGTAACATTTTGTGACTCACACAGTCAAAAGGGTTGTTCGCTGGTAATAGCCAGCTGCTGCCACTGGGGTGGATTTTATAGCACCAGTTATAATTCTCAAGGCCTTGTATTGAACCGTGTCGATTTGTCAGGAAGTTTCTATTTTCTATGGAGCTAGAAAATTATATTTTGGTAGAGATCTATCTAAGTACTGCAAGTCTCTGTAAAAAAATGTGTTTTCTAGAAAAAAAAAGAATTGTTTAGAAAGGGAATGTACCTGCCAAATCATAAGTATGGCAGGTAATTTCTTTTTAATTGCTTGGATGGTACTGTTTTACTCAGCCCAATCGAATTTGCAAACAAAACAACAAAAGATATAATTTAAAACCCACTTGGAATTATCCATGAAGCTCATGATGTTATTTTTCTTTAATTTAGTAACCACGCTGCGTTTACGTAGGTCTTAGTATGGTTCAAGATTGAAGATTCTGGCTTAATAGGAAATTGAGTTATCGGATTTCAAATATTTTTACAAAAATTCTCTACCATAATGTATTTGCTGCACCCAGACCGTTTTCAACAATTACTTACTGTTGCTGTATCCACACCTTTTGACAGGGATGAAATATTGTAGCTCTCTATGTGAGACTGACAAACAAGCCAACCTAAAGTTCATTTTTGGACAAATATTTTAAGCAAATGAAATGGGGTAACAGTCTAAACATAAATTGAAAATGTTGGTTCGCTGCTTTGTCGCAGGGGTTCCCTTTTCCATTCTGCATGTCTACAACCACCCTCAATGCCTAAAAAAGAACAATGCCAACAAGAACAGTTTCTTGGGAAGAACCCGCAAGAAAGTTACGGGACCTGCGGTGATTATTGGGGTTCTGGGCGGGATACACAGAATTTTAAGGAGGTATGCGAAATGGGATATAGGTAGCTTATAGAGGTCCAACTAAGCTGTTTTTTCGCACTTTCCGCTCAAATTTACTTTTTACCTTCTTCCCCGCCCAACACTCCCATTCGCTCCTGGTCGCGTAACTTTCTTGGGGGCTGTTTGCAAGAAATATTTTTTTGTGATTTTTGCATCCAGAAGGAGATCTAAGCATGTTTTTATTTTTTTGTCTAAAAACCCCCGTGTGCTAATTTGCAAATTTACAGAAAATTTCATTTTTATTTACAAAACGAATGTACCTGCCAAATCATAATAGTGACAGGTATTTTTTCTTATTATTCGCTTGGATGATCCGTTTTCGCCCACTCAGTCGAACCAGTTTCTGCAAACAAAATAACATAAATGGTTTTCTAAGACAAATTTTTCATTTCCTGTGAAGTTCATTGTGTTAATTTTTAAATTTATTACTCACGCTCCTTTTATATAGGTTTTAGTATGTATCAAAACTGAAGATTATAGTTTAATGGGAAATTGAATTATCACCACTTGGAATATTTTTACGGACATTCGCTACCATAAACCACTTGCTGCACCTAAACTCTTTTCAATACTTATTTACGATTGCTGTATCCATACTTTCTGAAAATGAGATAAATAAATATGACCAATACAAAATTTTAAAATTAAAATTTAAATCATTTTCGCCGAACATCGGTTTATAGGTATAATTTAATCTACTGCATATTATGTAGTTTCATTTACCTCACATTTTCCATATACGAGACGGAGAGTTAATAAAAACAAAAGTTCGGGACGCAGCAAGTGCCTTATGGTAGTGAATTTTTATTAAATGCTTCAAACTTGGATAACTCAATTTTCTATAAATCTACAAAGTTGTATTTTGGTATGTAGCAAGGTCTCTCCTAAGGTAACAAAGCCACCAAGTGTCATTAAAATAACTTAGTAATTTTCGGAGAAAAAAATTTTTTTCGAAAGAAAACTGGAAATTTGAAAAACCTAATTTTATATAAACTTAGAAAGTTTAGTTTTGGTGTGTATTAAGGTCTTCCTCGAGGCAATATATCCACCAAAGTTCATTAAAATAGCTTTGTATTTTCGGAGAAAAATTTTTTTCGAAAGAAAACTCAAAATTTTCCCGGAAAACCTGGTTAGATTTTCCTGTCTAACGAACTCATTCAAGCCATTAATAAAAGAAAGGCACTTGACGAGTTTCATTGAAATCGGTTAATTATTTTTTTAGTTATCGGTTGGAGACATATATATATATATATATATATATATATATATATATATATATATATATATATATATATATATATATATATATATATATATATAAATTGAAACTGACCCCAAATGTGGGTTCTAGGGGTCCTAAATCGCGCTCATTTGCAAATTGAAAAAAATTTTGCAGTCTCACCATCGATACCTCTCTATTAGTGAATTTTTAAAAATAAAAATTCACTAAGAAGTACTTTATTCTAGGATTCTAAGTTATCAGCGGCAGCGGAGTCGATTTCGAGGTTATATTCTTCTTCTTTGTTTATGACGTCTTTAAACAAAGAAGAAGAAGAAGACTATAACCTCGAATTCGATTCAGTCCTGCTGTCAGTCAGTTGGCAAAAAAAAAACAAATGCAAAATAGGTAATTGGTGTTGTCAGATTCAACTAGGAGAGCGAGATGGTTTTTAAATACCTTGAAGAATGGGATACTTAATATTTATACATAATAAAACGTAGTTCTAGATTGCTTTTGAGCAAATTGAATCACTTTCATTAAAAATTTTTATTTAACACTACAAATTTTTCTGATATCTTGAATTTTTTATCTTGAGAGTTTTGGCAAATCGCGACTCCGCTGATTGTTTATTGTGACATATTTTTGTAGCCTGTTCGTTTGGAGTTTGATTTGGAACCTTTGTTTGCAATAGCAGCGTAACCCTGATATATCTGTCTGACCTTGTCTAACATTATAGGTACCCATTCAGAGGTAATTTCAGGTTAGATCGTAAATTATTTATTTTTTATTTAATTATAGCTTAGAATTTACTAAACCGATTAAGTTCAATTTTGGTAGAGAGGACCACTGATACGATATCTACGTGCTAGTCTACGTCTAGTTTCATACGTCAAGTAATTTAAAAGATATTGCATTTTAAACAGTTTTTAGCTTTTTTTCTAAAGGTATTTGAGTGTCAAAACTGTCTAACGAACTTATCCAAGCTATTAAAAAAAGGGAATTGCCAAATTTGGTTTCGATTGCTAAAGTATTTTTTGAGTTATCGGTTGTATACACACATACTTATATATATATATATATATATATATATATATATATATATATATATATATATATATAAACTTTTTAACTGACCTTGGATTTGGGTTCGAGGGGCCCTAATTCGCGCTTATTTCAATAAATTTTCTTAACTAAAATTTAGAAAAATAAACTTATAAATATATCTGGTGTTAATTTCAAAGTGGTTTAATATGAAAACCATGGGCAGGTTGTAAGACTGAAGGTTGTTTACAAGTATATTATCTAGTCTATTTACAAATCTAAATTTAGCCACAAGAAAAATTAACCATGAAATGAGATACACACACGAGCGAATGGCGTAGACAATGACCTTATTGTTTAGTTACTCCAAAACTAAATACGTGAGTTAAAAGGTAACAAAACCAGCCACATAATATAAATTTCTCAACCGCATTGTGTGTCGTATTATTATTTCGGCAACACTTTCTGTTGTTCGCTTGGAACTACAACAATACACCTTTAATAGACTCTTATATTGATACTCTTTACCATTCACCGGACATAATGAGCGTATGTGCATTTTTAGCGGGCCATTTTATAATAACAACAACATTAAGAGCTTGTCAGTCTTAACAGCGTAATAAAAGCCTTAAGAGAGTGGTTAACGAGTATTTGTAAGGTCATAAATTATAATAAATATAATACTAAACGATTTTAAATATCTCTTCTGGGAAAGCTATGTGGCGAGAATGAAATTTAAAATACACGTGGGCCTATGTTGAGCTTCACGAAGCGGAGTATATTTCAACAATGATATAATGAGAAATATTTAATATTTTGTGTTTGTTTGTTTTATCACTTTGTTTTCTAGTTTTATTACTATTATTATTTATGGTGGAACAAATGGCATGCGGGGCCTGCTGACGGGCCTTCGGCGTGTACCGTCCATAAAAACTTTATTCATTTATCTCTACGATTGATTTTAATAGTACCAGCTGAGTTGTAGGCATCCTCATAATGGCCCAATTAATTAAAAGATTACGTAAGTTTAATTAGATAATTCTATTGATTCTTAAAATCTATCCTTTCTGAGAGCTGTTATTTTATATAATACGGGGGCGGGTCAACAAGTCCGCGACTTTTTGAATTTCCCGCCTCTTCACAGGAAGGGCAATACTGCTCATATCAACAAGCATCTGTCAGTTGACTCCTGTCAAATTTTAAACAAGTTACGTCATTTAGTTTGTGTTAGATAGCTATTGAAAGCAGACAACCTCTTGAGTTATAGCGACAATGGAAAAAAAGTTTATTTCATGTGCTCATCAAACATTATTTTTTCCGGAAAAAAACCATCACTCAAACCAAGGCTAAGATTGATAAATACTATGGGGACTCTGCAAAATCAATTTCCATGGTAAAAAAGTGGTTTACTGATTTTTGTTGCGGCCGTACAAGCACAAATAACGCCGAACGCTCTGGACGCCCAGTTGAGGTCGCTACACCCAAAACAATTGAAAAAAATTACGATATGGTTTTGGCCGATCGGAGATTGAAAGTGCGGGAGATTGTGGAAGCCATAGGCATAAAACATGGCTCGGTGGTTTTGATTTTGCATGATCACTTGCGTATGAGAAAGCTATCCGGGATTTGGGTCCCGCGTTTGCTCACAATCGACCACAAACGCAATCGTGTGACAACTTCGAAGGATTGTTTAGCGTTGTTCAACCGCAATAGGGACGAGTTTTTGTGCCGTTTCGTAACCGTGGACGAAACATGGCTTCAACACAACACACCAGAGACCAAGCAGCAGTCAAAACAGTGAGTTTCTCCATGCGAATCAGCGCCGAAGAGAGCCAAGGTGGGTTTGTCAGCCATTAAAGTGATGGCGACCGTTTTTTTGGGATGCCGCGGTATAATCCACATTGATTACCTTCAAGAGGGAAGAATAATAATTGGTGAATATTATACCAACTTATTGGACCTATTCAATGACGATTTGAAGAAAAAGCGACCGCGTTTGGCCAAGAAAAAAGTTTTTTTCCACCAAGACAATGCAATGGTGCACACATGTGTAGTCTCCATGGCGAAATTACATAAATTGGGCTACGAATTGCTCCCTCATCCAACCTATTTTCCGGATTTAGCCCCGAGTTATTGTTTCCAAACTTAAAGAAGTGGCTCGGCTGAAAGATATTTGACTCCAATGATGAAATCGTCTCACAAACAAATACCTATTTTGAGGATCTCGGCAAAATTTATTTTTTGGAAGGGATAAAAAATGGAGAAACATTGGATGAAGTGTATAGATCTCAAAGGAGACCATGTTGAGAAATAAAATGATTTTTTTATCAAAAAACCTGTGTTTCCTTCAAAAAGTCACGAACTTATTATAATTGACCCGCCCTGCTGGACGTCTATATTATTCAGACCGTTGCTTTAGATGCTGGTTGTTACAAAGAAAGTAGGGATATGCTAAAAATATTTCCTAGCGTTTCCTAATTCTTCATGCCAGTACCTATTTAGCATTGTTAGTTTCGCAGTTGAGGGGTTTTTCTCAAAAACAACCAACGTCAAATATATCGTATTTCCCGAATACTGAGAAAACTCTGCTGAACCGATATGATTCTATTAAACCTTTTTAGTGAATTATCTTTAAAAAAATTCACCAATGAGAAGATCCAAAGCTTGTAATTTTGAAAAAAATTCTTCAAATGAACGCGAACTAGTCCCCTAGAACCTAAGAACCTATATCCAGGGTCAGTTTCCATTTTTATATGTTTATATATATATATATATATATATATATATATATATATATATATATATATATATATATATATATATATATATATATATATGTGTGTGTGTGTGTGTGTGTGTGTGTGTGTGTGTGTGTGTGTGTGTGTGTGTGTGTGTGTGTGTGTGTGTGTGTGTGTGTGTGTGTGTGTGTGTGTGTGTGTGTGTGTGTGTGTGTGTGTGTGTGTGTGTGTGTGTGTATCACAGCGATAATTCCAAAAATAATTAGCCGATTGTGATCAAATCTGGTACATACCTTCCTTGTGCAAGTTCGTTAGCCGTAAAAATCGGTCCAGGTTTTCCCGGAAAATTGTGAGTTTTCTTTCGAAAAAATAATTATATCTCCGGAAATAACAAAGTGAGGGCTGGTTTCTGTCATAAAAAGTATCCTATGTACCAAAATGCAGATCTCTATGTTAAAAGACAAAAAAGTTAGAGGTAACTTAATGTATAATTAATTAGATCTAATCAAAGAAAGTTAAAACGTTAAAATTGATAATTATGGTAGGAGTACGAATGTGAGTGAAAAATACGACACGAAATGACTAACAAGCTCCTACATCTGTCTAAGTCGTTATTTCTCGTCATTTCGTTAAAATATGAGCAAAAATCCATTGTAAATAAAAATTGTTTGGTGTAAATAGAAAGACGTTAGACAATTAACATACTACCGGATATACCTGCTAGTACATACATGTCGACCGTAGCCGAGTGGGCTAAGCCCTGTACATCGGATAATCGACTCCTACATGACGAGTTCTAATCCTAGTTAGTGACTTCACTTTTTATCCATTTTTTTAATCTCATTTCACTTTACCGTTATCTGATGAGATTGTTGTTCTTCCGATGAATTTTTGAGCGAGTTTTTGTATAAAAAATAATTTAATAAAGTGGAGATGGAGATGGAGAGCTTTAAGACTTAATTCAATTTGAATGGCATATGTGGTTGTTTGTTCTTGCCCTAACTTAGTGAAACCGTGTCATATTTAATACAGTAGCAGACTTTTCCTGTGGCTTCACAAGTGCTCGTTTAGTGAATTTTCTGAAAAAAATTCACTAATGAGGAGATCCCGACTTTTGAATTTAGGAATATATATATATATATATATATATATATATATATATATATATATATATATATATATATATATATATATATAAACATTTACCAAAATTTAGGTCTGTAAGTTTAAAGACAAATAAGTTATAGGCATTTAAAAAAAACAAATAGGGGTTTTCCTCAAAACGTAAAAAGCGATGTGAAACGTCAAAATTGGCAACATTTAGGCAAAGAACCTGAAAGAAATACCGATTATGTAAAGAGTGTTCTGCAAACCGTTAAATTTCAGCTTCAACCACCATTGCCCTTCATTTTAATAAAATGTTTCCAGAAAATTCATTTCAAATAGTCACTTTCTGTGATTCATTGGCAGTAGTTTTAGTTAAGTTTATGGTTTAACGGTCTATAATTTTTAGCTAATTTTCGTAGAAAAAATTCGTTAATGAGGACACCGCGACTTTTGAATTCTAAAATTATTTCTTCAAATGAGCGCAAACTAGCCCCCCGTGGAATCCATGTCCGGGTTTACTTTCTGTTTACATATATACAGGGTGACCCATTTCTACGGTAAAACTCAATATAATTGTTATTATGCAAGATACGATAAAAAATTGTATACGTTACTTATACGGTGTCTTGAGCTGCATCTTATAAAATTATTTTGACAATCACAGAGTGGTCTCGAAATTTTTTAAGTCTCATAAGCGTTTGGTGCTGGTTTTTTAAAAATAATGTCTCATGTCTCTAAACTCAAGGGCAATTTGCTAGCCACCGAATACTCCCAAGGTAACAAAGTTTTTCTCAACAATAGAAATAAGGAAATAATTTAAAAAATAAAATATGCTTTGGATATGCGTTTCCGTGACGAAAATTCGAATGTCCGTTCTTGCCTTATATATGGTGAATTTAGCTTTTGGAATTTGAATCGCGCCCTTAAATTTTAACTAGCAGTTTATCAGTCCCATAATTAAACTTAGAGTTAAAAATACAAGTTGTCGATGTAGCAGGTTATTTGAAAAAGAGAAGAGCGAAGATATGAACGCTCCAATAATCAGGTTTAAAATATGAGTTCTGTTGATTATGCAAATTAAGTATATGAAACTTATTACCAGCTAAAAACAAAACATTCCTGCATAAATTCTGTTCATCTTGATTTCAGAGAATTTATTAAGAACATTAGTGTCACCGTACATTTTATACTCATCCTCGAGGATGTCATACGCTTTATCGTGACTTCGTCTACGCGGATTAGCCTGCTTGATCTTCGAGTTAGGTGCATAGTTTTTGAAGGCATAAACGTCATATACATATTCTGTGTCTTTATTTTGCCGGAGTTAATGATTTTGTCCGCGCCTGACAAGGGTTCAGCTCCCGCTGGGTCTTCTTGGTGGTTTAGCGCTGATGTAGTCGGACGCATGGGGGGTTGTCAGTAGCGCAGACACTTAGATTTCGCTAAAGGTAATATCGCTCTTTATTTTATAACACCAATAACCACTGTGAAATATAAATATTCAGTCGATTTTACGTATCCTTTTATACAAAAAAAGTTTTTTCTTTAAAAAAAAGAAGCAAAATGACAGGTATACGAAAATATAAAAACTGCGAGATTATTTTTTAATAACAAAACATTTCAGAACTTTGCAAATATAATTTCGCTAATTTAATCATCTCTCTAATTTTAAATAATAACGGAGATAGGTAATAGGCCAATCTAAATTGATACCTAGTATACAGGATGCCCCGTGTAGACCTTCCATTAGCCGTTTCTGGAGTACGGTTCACAAGTGAATTCTGAAAATGTACACACGTAGGTTTCTAAAAATTGTCAGTTCACTGAAAATTGATGTTAGTATGGGACTTCCGGTTATACCAGAAGTAGACGTCAACCTTCTTATTTAAAATGAATGATGGTGTTTTTTATTACCGATCTAGATTGCTCGTCAAATTTAATAGTAGGTTTTTGTTTTGTTATGTCATTTTCCTTTAACCATTTTCGAGATATTTGACTTTTTCAAAAATTTCTTAAAAAACATTTTCATATTTACACACCTTTCAACCTAAAGAGTTGAAATTTTAAAGCGCAATTTCTAGAATGTCACAAAATATTTGTAATTTGTGTGTTTTGTGTGTGTTTTGTTTCTTTAACGTCGGCCTATTTCCGCGACTATGGCCAATCACCGACGCCAGGGAGGAGTTTCAACTCACTATCCTGGAAATTTTGCCGGACCCCTGCCTTTCTGTAAGGAGGGTAGGACGTCTACTGGCGCCGGTGCTTACCCTCATTATGAGGGCCAGCCTGGCTCTGGGGTACATTCCGAGGGCATGGAGACTGGCCAGGGTTGTATTTATTCCTAAACCTGGGCGTCCAACAGACCAGGCAAAGTCCCTGAGGCCAATAAGTCTCATGTCCTTCTTGCTGAAAACAGTGGAAAAACTGCTCGACCGGCACATTAGGGGCGGTGTACTGGAAGCATATCCTCTACACTGCGGACAATATGCATACAGAGCAGGATTCTCAACAGAAACAGCACTGCACCAACTGGTGCTGAAACTGGAGAATACGCTGGAGAACAAGGAGGTGGCGCTGGGGGCCTTCCTAGACATAGAGGGGGCCTTTAGCAACACCTCGTTCGGATCGGTTCTGGCAGCTGCCCGGGAGCGTGGAATAGAGGAGACCTGCTGCAGGTGGATCGGTTCCATGCTCAGGGACAGGGCGGTGTTCACCTCACTCGCGGGAGGGACTCTGCTGGCGGGGGTCGCGGCGGGGTGTCCGCAGGGGAGCGTTCTGTCTCCCTTGCTCTGGTGTCTAGTCGTGGACGGCCTGCTGGGGAGGCTCTCGGGAGGGGGGTATGAGGTACAGGGCTATGCGGACGACATTGTCATCATAGTCCGAGGAAAGGTCACACAGGCAGTGTGGGAGCGTATGCAGACTGCACTGAAAGTGGTGGAAGGGTGGACGGTTGATCAAGGGCTCGGGGTGAGCCCCGAGAAAGCAACCGTCGTGCCGTTTACGAGGAGGAGGAAGTGTGAAAGCCACAGAACTCTCACTCTATACGGTAGGAGCGTTCCAATGGCCAGGGAGGTAAAATATCTTGGGGTCGTATTGGACTCTAAGCTAACCTGGAATGGTCACATTGGAAAAATACTGCGTAAGGCAGTCATGACCTTAGCCGTCACTAGGCGGCTATATGGAAAAACGTGGGGACTAAGACCTGGTATGGCCCACTGGCTGTACACAAGGGTGGTCAGACCATCGTTAACATATGCGGCACTGGTCTGGTGGCCTAAGGTGACACAATCCAGTGCCAAACAAAAACTAGGCAAGATCCAAAGGATGGCTTGCCTAGGCATCACAGGGGCCATGTCTTCAACCCCAACAGCCGCCATGGAGGTGTTGCTGGATCTACCCCCCCTACACTTCGTTATTATGGGAGAGGCCAGGCTAGGACTATACAGACTAGCCTGCAATGGTAGACTGAAGATCAACCCAGGCTTCAGGGGCCACTGCAAAATTCAGGAGATCGTGAAGGAACCCATGCTTGAAATGAGGTCAGACTTCGCGAGCCCGCGAATGTGCAGGGAAAACAACTTCACAGTGGAAATCCCTGATCGCGGGGCATGGCGGGAGGAGACACCGGGCATACCACGGGACGCGCTCGTCTGGTTCACGGACGGATCTGGCGGGGAGCGTGGGACGGGGGCAGGTGTTTACTCGGAAGGACCGAGGGTAAGTCACAGTATTTCCCTCGGAGCCCATGCAACGGTGTTTCAGGCCGAGATGTACGCCATCCTGCACTGTGTGCGGGAGAACAAGAGGAGGGGCTACACCAACAAGCGGATCCTCATAGCCACAGACAGCCAGGCAGCCCTTAAGGCACTAAGTAGCCCACGGGTAAATTCCTGGCTGGTGAGTGAGTGCCGAGACGAGACGAGCGACCTGGCTGGGCAGAATGAGGTGACCCTCATCTGGGTGCCGGGTCACTCGGGGGTCAAAGGCAATGAAGAAGCTGACAGTCTCGCAAAGAGGGGGTCAGCAGAACCATTTATGGGACCAGAACCGGCTCTGGGCGTGTCAAAGAGCACTGCCAGGGGAGCCATTAAGTCCTGGGTCAGAAACCAACACAAGGTGTACTGGGCGGACTGTCCAGGGCTCAGACATGGGAAGTCAATAATTGACGGACCCAGTTCAAAGAGAGCTGTGGAGCTGCTAAACCTTAGCAGAGGACAGCTCAGAAACACAACAGGTCTCTTGACGGGACACATGGCCGTCAAGAAACACCTACATAAAATGGGGCGGTTCGAAGGGGACCTCGCATGCAGACTCTGCGGCGAGGGGGAGGAATCAGCCCAGCACATCTTGTGCGAGTGTATAGCTCTGGACCGGAAAAGACAACTGATCTACGGTCACTCTAGACCGGAGACAGAGCAATATAAAACTTCACCCTACCAATCGCTGTGCAGACTAGTTCAAGGCACAGTGATTTTGGAATGGGTGGAGTAAGACTAGGGGTATGCACAATCAACCAAGGGTTGCGGTGCTATCGGGGCGGCAAGGCCGCGGACGAGCCCTGAGGGAACAAAAAAAAAAAAAAAAAAAAAAAGGAGGGTAGGGATCTTTAACGTGCCCAACATCGCATGGACACGGGACAGACGGCTTTACGCCCCCTCCGAAGGGCGGAACGTGCAGACATTCAACTTGCTAAAATACAATGCCAGAACCTTGGTTGATCTTAATGTTAAAGTTTGTACTGAAAAAGTGAAAGGAGCACGCTGGGATTAAACCCAGTACCCTTCGGTTCAGAGGCACACGTTCTTACCCCTGAACCACTATTTGTAATTTGCTAAAGCTAGTACAAGTTAGACAGGATGTCCGAAATAGACTGGTCAATCGTGACAATTTTAAAATCTAATAACTCTATTATTTTCACACCCCCCAAGGAAGTTACGGGACCAGGAGTGAGTAGGGGTGTATAAATTTTTTTTAGCTAAATTTCGTAGAACAAATTCGTTAAAGCATTTTTGTATTTTTTATCGAAATGTGATGCGTTTGTAAGAAAACAATCTGGACGCAGTAAGTGCGTTTTGGTAGCAAATTTTCGGTAATTTTGCAGTTTAGCTCCCGAACGCTTTTCAAAAAACTGTTTTCAGAAACCTGCCTAGACATCCCCCCCTCTCTGGATCCACAAACCCCAAGGAAAATTTCTTGTTCACACTCCCCAAGGAAGTTACGAGACCAGGAGTGTGTAGGGGTGTATAATTTTTTTTAGCTAATTTTCGTAGAACAAATTCGTTAATGCATTTTTGCATTTTTTATCAAAATATGATGCGTTTGTAAGAAAAAAATCTGGACGCAGTAAGTGCGTTTTGGTAGCGAATTTTCGGTAAATTTGCAGTTTAGCTCCCGAACGTTTTTCCAAAAACTTTTTTCAGAAATCTGCCTAGGCCCCCCTAGATCCACAAACCCCAAGAAAAATTCTTGTTCACACCCCCCAAGGAAGTTACGGGACCAGGAGTGAGTAGTGGTGCTGAGCGGGGTAGGTAGTAAAAAGGAAATATGAGCAGAAAATTAGAAGAAAGCGGGCTTGAAAGCTGTCTTTTTCACATCTTGAAGCCATATCCCCCTTAAACCCTGCGTACCCCGCACAGCACCCCTATTCACTCCCAGTCCCGTAAATTCCTTGGGGGGTGTGAACAAGAAATTTTTCTTGTGGTTTGTGCATCCAGGTGGGGTCCTAGTAATGTTTCTGAAAACAATTTGTTAAAATTTACCGAATTTTCATTAAATCCTTTAAATTTCAATAACTCAATTTGCTATTCACGTAAGCTTTGTTGCTTAGAAAACCAACATTTAAGTTTATTTTCGGAAAATTGTTGTATATTTTTAAACCATAAGTAATTTTGATAAAATATAGTACATTGTTTCTACTACATGGGCTATATCGGTAATCAGATTGATGCCTGCTCGCATTTGCTATTAAAAACATGTTTATGGAAATTCACTTCCATAACACATTTGCTGCATCTAGACTTTTGAAA
Source organism: Tillus elongatus (assembly GCA_964006375.1). Lineage (NCBI taxonomy): Eukaryota > Metazoa > Arthropoda > Insecta > Coleoptera > Cleridae > Tillus > Tillus elongatus. The sequence continues at coordinate 246,635,026 of OZ023263.1, read as the reverse complement.
AATGTTTATATATTTTCAAACAATAAATTTATTTCTATGAAATATGGTACATTGTTTCTACTATATAGGCAACCAAGTTTGATCCCTGCTCTCATCAAAGAAAGACATTTGCTATTAAAAATATTTTAAAGAAAATTCGCTACCACTTGCTGCGTCCAGAGATTTTGTTCTTTCGATTGGTATCAGGATAACCTATACCCAAGTCCCACCAATTTGAATATATATAAACATTATTTGCGATAAGAAATAATTATTAGTCAGTTTATCAGGTTGCCTATGAGATGAAAATTTTAAACGTCATCTTCCGACATAAGTAAAATATGTGGCGACTTTTGAATATAACTTTTATTTACGAGGAGTCTAATCGAATTATTAACAGAATATGTCGTGTGGTTGCAAAGAGATTTCCACATAAACACAGATCAACTTGTTACATGATCAGAATACTACTAAAAAATGGAGTGTTTCGTCCAAAATTTCATAAGAGTAAAGCATTATTAGGGAACAAAGAGATTTGTGTGTTATCACTTCACAATAAATGTTCGAAATTTGCAACGTTAACTTCGGGGGATATTTGCGATAAGAAATAATTATCAGTCAGTTTATCAGGTTGCCTAGGAGATGAAAATTTTAAACGTCATCTTCCGACAGTAAACTTAATGGTTGTACTGTAAAGTACGTTTGTCAATTGTATTTTAATAAAAGAGAGTATTTTCCACAATAATGGCACACTTCAATTACTCAAACGAGGACTTTTTGAATTTAATTAGTATTTATGGGGAGTGCAATCGAATTGTTGACAGAACATGTCGTGTGTTTGCAGAGAGATTTCCAGATAGACATGGACCACCTTCTGACATGATCAGAAGACTATTGAAAAATTGTTCTGAGTACGGAGCGTTTCGTTCAGAAGGTAATAAAAATAAATCGCTATGTGACAATGAAGAGACACAAGGGAACCTGGGAATTTTCCCCGGCGTGTAGAATTCTGCGAATGGAATCTTTTGAAAACTCAAGAAGATGAACATTTCTAAAGAAAAATTATATCGTGCGATGAGTCAAAATTTTCAAAGAGGGGCATGTTCAATCATCACAACAGTCACTATTGGTCGGACGAAAATCCTCACATTACTAGAGAACGAAATTTCCAGGGCTGTTGGAGCTTCAAGGCATTTTGCGCAGTAAAATACAATAGAATTTGGCCCTTAACATTTATGATAAGAACTTAACAGGTTGGTACCAAAAATATTAAGCAATACTGAATTTCATTTCGTATTAGTACATTATATTATTAAAATATTTATTAGACTCACTGAAACTAAATTTGAAAATATGACCCTTTTATTCACATAAGTAATAATGGTAAGATTAAAAAATAGGTAAGAACGAATTGTAAACGTGCAGTTATCACAGGTCCTGGATATTGCCGCCTTCAGCAAGTAATAATACCAGCGCTGAACTCCTTGCATGAACACGAAGCGGCAGAAGTTTGGTATCAACAAGATGGAGCTCCACCACACAACTCACAGATAGTAAGCGATCTACTCCAGAAAACATTTGAAGACAGATGGATACCTAACGGTTGTCCTCATCGTTGGCCGGCCCGCTCTCCAGACTTGACTCCACTAGACGTTAGTATCTGAGCGTGCACTAAGAACAAAGTTTACCAGGAACCACCTACTACGAAACAAGATATAACAGCTAGAGTATTAGAGGCCTTCAACACAGCGGAGCAAGATTACCTTTCTCGAGCCACTAGTACCATCATTAAAACGGATGCCTCGAAGTGAACGGTGCAAATTTCGAACATTTATTGTGAAGTGATTACACACAAATCTCTTTGTTCCCTAATAATGCTTTACTCTTATGAAATTTTGGAGGAAGCACTCCATTCTTAGAAATTTTTTAGTAGTATTCTAATCATGTAACGAGTTGATCTGTGTTTGTGTGGAAATCTCTTTGCAACCATACAACATTTGCCCCCTTACATCAAGGGACCCAACGGACATTTCCGGTTCTGGTGTATGAGTCGGTTTCCCTCATAAACAAAAATGGTGATGGCTCCTCCATGTACAAAAGATTCCGGAGATAAAATAACCCTCCATTCGGATCTCCGGGAGAGGGGTATACAGGGAGCGCCGGGATCAAGATTTAACATATCCTTCTCGAACATATGTGTCCTAAATTCTAACCTGAACTCCGTCCACCATTTTCTTCAGACTAATAGTCCCCAACTCCTCTTCCTCACCGAAACCCAAATCAGTGCCAAAACAATGACTAATCGCCTTAATTTCCCGAGGTATGAGCTCCTTTAGATTGCGTGGAGGTGTGTGCGCATACGTCCGTATCAATCTACCCTGCACCAGACTCCCCAATTTAGAAACTGAAAAAAAGACATACTTTGGATGAAACTCTCGCAGGGCTGCAACTAAACTCATCTGTTGCATTTACCGGTTACCTTCTGACAACTTTGTCCAGCTCTTTAACTACCTTTCTGAAAAAACCGACCATCTGATTCGTGAATATTCTTCCTCTGAGGTCACTATTCTTGGTGACTTCAATGTCCGTAATAAGGAATGGCTAGGATCTTCAAAAACCGATCCACAAGGGAGATCAGCGGAGGCCTTTGCAGTCAGCAAACTTTAGCCAATATATTGAGCAGCCTACTTACTTTCCTCGCATCCTAACACACAGTTCAAATCCCTTGGATCTCCTTCTTACTACAAAACCTGAATGCTATAAGATATCAGTCACCGCTCCCCTTCTCTTAATACCAGGAAGGCCTCTGGCCTTGACGAGATCCCAGCAATTGTTCTCGAAAAATGTGCACCAGAACTTGCTCCTGTCCTGCCTCGTATGTTTCAGACATCTTACAATAGAGGCATATTTCCTAGTAACTGGAAAACTGCTCGAGTACAACCCGTCCGCGGCTCTAAAGTGATGGAAAAGTATGTAAACACCGAATTACTAAAATTTCTTAAAAAACACAGTCTAATCCACGACAGGCAGTATGGATTCCGTCAGAGCAGATCAACTGCCGACCTCCTTTCCTTTGTCACCCATTCTTGGAACAACTCTATGAAACTACACGGTGAATCCCAGATTGTCACTCTAGACATATCCAAAGCATTCGATCAGGTCTGGCACGCAGCGCTGCCTATGGCCTACCACCAAAACTCTGTACCTGGACAGCAAATTTCCTCTTCAACCGGAGCATTTCTGTTGTCGTGGATGGCCATTCCTCTAAACTGTATCCAATTAATGCAGGAGTTTCTCAAGGTTCAACTTTAGCCCCTACTTTGTTTCTTCTCCACATCAATGACCTCCTCTCTAGCAGATCCAACCCAGTTCACAGTTACGCGGACGACAGCACTCTCCACTTCAATATACAATATTATAAGCCTGTCTCTTTAGCCCAATTAAATGAGCATCGCACACTCATGGAGGGTTCGGTCTCCGTGTATCTCCAAGAAATATTATACTGGGGAAGTGGAAATCTTGTACAATTCAACTCCACCGAATCTCAGTCTTGCTTTCTATCTCATAAGAGATACACCAGCCCTAGACCCATCACAATGAACAACCAAGTTATTCAAAGTAATGAGTCCTTTTCACTTGTTGGCATTTCTGTGGATCCAAATCTCAATTGGCACCAACATGTCACATCAATTGCAGAAGCGGCTGCAAAGAAACTAGGTTTCCTCCTCTGGGCTCGCAAATACTTTTCACCAGCTAATCTCTATATCTTATATACTTAACAAATAAGGCCAAACCTCGAATACTGCTGCTACATCTGGGGTGCTGCTGCCACTTCTACACTCGCTATCCTGGACTCCATTCAGAAGAGATCTATACGTCTCATCGGTGACCATACTCACACCCAAAAGCTGCCATCCCTCGCCCACCTACGTGCTGTTGGTGACCTCTCTCTCTCTCTATCTCTCTCTTTTATTGATATCTGCACGAGCACTGCTCAGAAGAGCTTTCTTCCATAGTTCCCCCACCTGCTGAGTCCAACAGATCTACCAGGGGAACAGAGCGAATGCACCCTTTTACTGTCCAGGTCACCAGACATAAAACATCTTTTTATGCCCGCTCTTTTGTCCCGAGGACTTCCAAGTTGTGGAATTCCTGGCCGGCACATGTTTTTCCTTCTCCTCCGAACCTCCAAACCTTCAAGTCCAGAATTAACAAGTTGCCTCTTTCCTTCTTGTCGACACCCACGGTACGATAGTATTTAGGCTGTAAGCCTTCCTGGTGTGTTGTTTAAATATATAAAAAAACTATATATATATTTAAGAATTGACATTTCATTAAAATGTCCAGTTTATTTCAATAAACCTTTCAATTAGACTTTTCCCTATTTTCTTACAATTTTGGTTCTGTATTAACAGCGAAGCTATCCAGATCAAACAAATATGTACGCCTTATCAATAAAATTATTCTTTCTACAACAAGCTGCCTATCCATCTATACTATAGATCACCTACGGCACTGTGAATCCTGACGTCTCATGGTAACTCATAACCTCTAGTTTTAAGTAAATTAAATCCTTATCGAAGGCGTTACTCAAAACGACTCTTTTGTTTATGCCTTAGACAGACAAGTCTTCCATTTCCAGAAAGTTATTTTTCCATAAATTCAAATCAAAGGTGTGTATTTTATTATTATGACTACAAATAGGTAGAGCAGGTAGTGCAAATTTATTCCTGGGCCTCTGACATATTTATTTAGTAGGCCGCACAAGGAGATATTTAAATATTTTATATTATAGGTTAATTGCAAAGGCTTTATTTATATGTATGACTCGCCCAATTAGCTACGTTCGATTTGCAATCATTTCTTAAGTTGTCGATTTTTTGAATTTTATAAATATTTTAGATTGCATGATTTGTTTTCTAATTAGTATTTTATGGTTCAATAAATAAACCACCTTGCCACCATCATCACAGTCTAACAGCCAAGTCATCTTGCCGTCGTACCATAATTCTCTGTAGTTTCCTGAATTGGGTCAGGTTTTTCCGGAGGTTTTCGTCTTGGTCTACTTTTTCTCATTTGACCTTCAGATAATGTTATTATAATATGTTTATTGAAACAATATATGACATGGGAGTTGATTGACATGATGTTCAGCATATCATAAAAATGGCCAATGGCCAACGTCTTGTTTTTGACCACTATTTATGCTAGCGCACCGCTGATCGAAAGTGTCGACACCTCCTTTTGTATTGTTGTAGGTATGTATTATATCTGGTTTGTTGGTGATGTCGTTGAATGATGATCCTTCATGCATTGTTGACAATAAGACTACCAGCCTGTTCTTCTTCGGCATATATGACACTAGTGTTTTTTGCTGGTGAAAACAGAACATTGAGGTGCCTTTCTTCCTTTAGTTTCTAAGATTTTAGGAGGAATATTACTTCTATTTTTTCTCACAGTGCCTATTAGGGGCAAGTTGTAAGGATCCTGTAACTCACAAGCTTACTCTACAGATGTGAACCAGTTGTCCATGGTAATATTTCTGTTGCTACCATGGACACTAGCAGTTATGGTTTTCACATAATGCTCAGCTAATGGAAGGCCACCAGTATAGTTTTTTTTCGCCTAAATAAGGGCTGGCATCTATCATATACTTTGTCGAAAAATCACACACCGTCACGATCTTGATTCCATATTTGGCTGGCTTGTTTGGCATGTGTATGCGAAATCCACAACGCCCCCGAAATGCTAATAGTTGTTCATCTATCGTGATGTTTGCTGTTGGTGTATATGATTCCTTGCATATTTTTATGAGCAAATTCCATAACTCTCGTATAGCAGCGAAGGGATCAGTGTCTACTCTTTGGTTTCTTGTCTGTTTGTCATCCAATCTCAGACAATCCAGCAGAAACATGAAACGATTACGACTCATGGTGGCGAGATAAATTGACCCTGATAAAACTTTGTTGAACATCTGTCTTGTATTCATATGAATATCTTTCATGGCTGCTGCAAGAATTAACAAACCAATCAAGGCTAATAACTCTTCCTTACATGTTATAGAAATAGTAAGATACTTTTTACTGTATTTCTCTGATTTTCGTTCTATTTCCTCATTGGTATGTTGAAGAATTTTAACAATCATTTCATCATTGAAAAAATGAAGGAAACAGTCGACACGATCAAGATGTTGCCTTGCTGCACCTTTGCTACCAGGATTAAAATATATTATATTCCTTTTAGATACCCTCTTGGAGTAACTTGGTAATTTCTCTGACCGCCTGTGGCCATTTTTCCCTTTCAAATTTGTTTTACTTAGAACAATAATATATTTACCTTTGTTTTCCCCTGATGAGTCTCTCGCCAGCTGTGCCAATGGAATATTGTCATTTTCGGTGTCACTAAGAATAACCTCAAGGCCATGTTCTGTCAATGAAATATCCTCATCACTGTCCGAACTTTCTTCAGAAAAATTCATTTCACACTCAACATCTTCTTTTAGTGCATCCATATCTTCTTCGGTGGACTGCATTTCAACACATTCATCTGGTTCGGAATTATTGCCGAATTCGTCATCTAGTCCAAAAGTCATTATTTTTTCTAATTCTGCCAATATTTCTGCATCGTTTAACAGCCGGTTTTCATCTCTTTTGGATGTCATTTTGATGCTTTGAAAGAAAAACTTGTGCAAACAAAAAGTTTGGGCATAACAAGAGAAAAAACTTACAAGGGGGCACAATATCACTTGCAGAAAGCGTAGGTAATAACGTGAATAATATACCGTCGTAAATTTTAGGACTTAACCTTAATATCTGATCCAATTCGAATAATAACACAACTCTGTTCACACTAGAATGCACTCTGACTAGAGCGAGGAAGGAACTTTTTTTCTTGTAACATAGAAATCTAAATTTTGGTATATGGTTTACTTTTTATATCGAAAACCTACCTACCAAATTTGGTTGTCATAGCTTTTTTATTTTTTGAGATAAAAATTGTTTTCGAAAGGAAACTCAACATTTTCCCGGAAAACCTCGTCCGATTTGGATAACAAACTTATTAAAGACACTTACAAATCGGCCCATTATTTTTTGAGTTATTGGTGTGATACTGTGTGATAGGAAAGGTATGACAACTAAATGTAATATCCCAGTTTCTATTAGTGAATTTTATTAAAAGTAAAATATCTACCAAAATTTTGATCTTTAGGTTGAAAGAAAAAAGTTATAGGCATTTTAATTTTTTTATTTTGTCACGCTGGCGGGCATGGAAGCAAATCTATACCAAAATATTTGTGGGGGAACAAAATCTATTACATATTACAGAAAAGATTAACTTCTCTTAACGCAAAAAGGTCAAGAAGTACGAGAAAAATATATATTAAAACTGACCCCGGATATGGGTTCTAGGGGTCCTAGTGCGCTCATTTGCAAAAATTTTTTCAAAATTCAAGTGTTGGGATCTCCCCATTAGTGAATTTTTTCTACGAAAAGATAGAACCTTTTTAAATTAATTTTTCTCGTACTTCTTGACCTTTTTGCGTTAAGAGAAGTTAATCTTTTCTGTAATATGTAATAGATTTTGTTCCCCCACAAATATTTTGATATAGATTTGCTTCCGTGGCCGCCAGCGTGACAAAATAAAAAAATTAAAATGCCTATAACTTTTTTCTTTCAACCTAAAGATCAAAATTTTGGTAGATATTTTACTTTTAATAAAATTCACTAATAGAAACTGGGATATTACATTTAGTTGTCATACCTTTCCTATTTTCAGAAATATTTTTTTTAACGAAACCCAAAATTTTACCGGAAAAACTGGTCCCTTTATCCTGGCTAACGAACTTATCCAAGACACTTGCAAAAAGAAGATATTTACCGAACTTGATAAAAATCAGCCTATATTTTTTGAGTTATCGGTGTGATACATATATAATATATAAAATATACATACATACATACATACATATATATATATATATATATATATATATATATATATATATATATATATATATATATATATATATATATACCCCGGATATGGGTTCTAGGGGTCCTAGTTCACGCTCATTTGCAAAAATTTTTTCAAAATTCAAAAGTCGGGATCTCCCCAATATTGAATTTTTTCTACGAAAGTTCACTAAAATCAGTCGATTATGTTGGGCAGTCGTAAAATTTACGACGGTCTGGTATTCTATGGTTAAAAATCTGTGTTTTGTTAGTCAATAAATAGAGATCGTAACAATATTTATTTGATTTTTTAAAATTATTTTAGGATAGATTGAGAACAACGCTTATTAGCCGGGCTCGGATTTATATGCAAGCTTTTTAGGTGAAATATGCGCATACATATGCAGGAAATTTGAAAAAAAAATGCACCAACTTGAACAAAATATGCACAAAAATATCGATATATGCAGTGCATAAATAATCATAGTATACCAATAAAACAAATTTTAAAGGTTTACGCTATTAATTTTATTCACGATCAATACCACATAGGACCCTAATTATATTATTACTTAATTATTTATTAATATTATTACAATTATTACTATTAACAGATATTATTCAGTGGCGCTCTAAATGATCTATTTTGAAAGATTGCCGTTTCTCAGTTAGTAAGTTTTTATACGAACAAAAATTCCGTTCTACGCCAACTGAGGTAATTAGAGCATATTTTAAGCTTGACAATATGGTAGGGTCTACATTGTTTAAATCGTCTGAAAAATCTCCATCCAGAGCCTTTGCAATCTGCGTTAACTTGGTAAAACCCTCATGTTTTGTGAGTGTTTCTGATATTTTTTTGTAACAGGCCCATTTGCTTTATCAATAGTTTCTTTGAAATGTTCTATTAATTTAACTGACTCAGTTAGCAAAACATTTTGCTGCTGAAATTTGTGTATAGTTTCTGTAACTATTTTATAATTACTGTTTATAAAACATAATTGCTGGCTCAATTTGGAGTCCTTTAAAATATTTTTTTTGTTTCACTGACGCACCTGCTTCATCTGCAAATTCAAGCATTACTTCCTTGATTTCTCTAAAATGTTCAAAATAAAATAAGGCAGCCTCGATCCAGGTTCCCCATCGCGTGATATGAGGTCTAGGAGGTAATGGTACCCCAGGCAGAACTTCTCTATATCTTTGAACTCTTAAATGAGCTTTGACGAACACTTTTTTTATATTATTACTAAATTCATTGCTTAAAGGCAATTGCTATCTAATTTCTTCTGTTACCCTGTTTAAGCCGTGAGCCAGGCACGTACAATGAATAGTTGTGATAAAATATTTTTAAATGAATTCCAACTTTGACCATATATGAAGTAGCATCGGTAAGCAGTAATAAAATTTTATCAACTGGTACAGCATTTGGTAAAAACACGTTTGACAGACCCTCTTGAGTAAATTTTGTTATAGTAATATTATTTGTTTTTTTTTTCTAATTCCTTGACTGCAATTAAATAAGGTCTAGAATCTAGACTCTAGATAAACAAATTTCAGTTAAGGTGCCTATCATTAAATTAGCAATATATCTACCACAAACATCTTGACTTCAATCTACTACAACGTAACAAGAATTATTTTTTTATAAGACTTTTTACTTCTGAAAAAGTTTTTAAATAGCATTTTCAACCATACTTTTTCTAAAAGTACTTTTATCTGTTATAGACTGTTTACAATATTTTTCCAAAAATGACTTAAAGACAGTGTTATTTAATCTATTCAGTGGAATGTAAGAAGCAACCATTGCCTTGCATAAGTCAAATTTAAAGGTATCCTCTTCTGCTTTCTTTGTTTGGTTTCCCAAATATTCGCGTATTTATGCTTGGGATCTATTATTTGAATTTCATTTTTCACAATTTCTTTGATGCAGAGGTGTCTTACAGTGGTGGTCTATGAGATATTTCCTTGCGCTTGAAATCTGTTCGAAAGGAAATCAACATTACTACAGCCATCTACATTTTTTTTTTCGAGTAAATAGAAATTTAGTATTGGTTTCATACAATATCCGTGAATTAAGTAATAAACATAAAGAAGGATATTTTAAATTTGTATTTCAGCAATTTGTTTAAGAACTGCAAGGTATTTTTTTAAAACTCTATTTAATTTTTTATTTCGATTGAATTTTACAATTTGCTGTTATAAAAATCATGCGTCGGAAAATTTAGCAAATAGATACTGGGCTAATTAATGGCGAAATTTAGAAAAACAAAGAAAATAGATCAGTTGCTTAAACTAAAAAGTAACTCACCACTTTCTCGCATGGTTTACAAAAAACGTTGTCACCATCTACGGAAAGCCCCGAGTGTGGCCGTATCCAGCTTGGCAATTTGTAGCACATTTTTTCACAGTATAAAATAATAAAAACAACCCTACACTAACACTGTCTAAAGATGAAGTGAATTCACTGTGCGTGCAACTAAGCACAAGCAGCACTAGCACACTAAATAAGAGAAACAAATTATTTTAATTCTAGACACTACTGGCGTGTAAATAAATCAGCCCTAATCCTCCTTAATGTCTTCTTACGAGACTTAAGATACGAATAAAATTACCTGGCGATCAGTCCTTTCAATACATTCTGCAGTTATTATTGGGAATTCCAGACACAGTTTTTATGACAGGCGAGCGTAAAACCTTAGTTCCTACGAATTTTAGATTAATACAATACCTACAAATTGCATTTTGCTATTTATTTCACGGTGGTGTAAAGCACAAAGAAAATACCGCCATTACCGACAATCTTTCCAATAATTGGTTTTTATACCCTCACCTACTAGCTACTAGTTTCATTTAGGTATAGCACGTACAAAGCTAGGAGGCGGTAGATTCTAAGAACCCAGAGGTAGCTCACCCTGCCTAGCGCACTGCTCGAACTATATAATACCAGGAATTTGAAATCTCCTTTCCGTCAGCTACAACGGCCTAAAATTTATCTTAGCAGTTGTTTACAATGAAACAAGTATATGGTTTTTGTTATACGTAAACCGCTAAAAATTGTAAAATATGCAAATAATGCAAAATATATGGAAATATGCAATTTAGGCAAAATACACTAATATATGCAACTTATGCAAAAAATATGCGAATTGCATATAATCCCTGCTTATTAGGTCTAATAGATACATAGACTTTGCTTTTCGTCCTTTCCATCAAAAAGTTATTGTTTAATTCGAACTGTAAAAATGATTAACTGGAAATATTTGAGATTGTGTAGGTTCCTAGCTTAGAGGTAGCACAAACATAGGACATAGCGGATATTTACAACCACATCCTAGATTATCTCTTCTTAATCCGGTATTTTTCACACACTGGTAGCAACTCTTCGGTAATAAAGCCCACAATTTTATTCGACAAATAAAATAATCTACATACTTATCAGTCAGAAATGTGATCCGACTCCAAGTAACAAATATAATTAAAATACTAAAGTGTCACACAACGGAATAAATTCTCTGATTTGGAGATGTCAATTTGCATAAAGCCGAATAATAATGAGAGGTGATGTTTGAATTGAAGATTAAAAGCTACTTGTGTTACGATCCATAGATATCTTAGTCATTATTTGCTCTCTATCCTTGTCTTCCTCCTATTTATCTCTCCCTCCTTCTTCTCTTTCTCTCTGATATATATACACAGCGACCATATTATGCCGATTTTGGATGGAACAACTGCTTTTTTATACAACATAATAAATTAAACAAACATTCTGACATAAATAAAATAGATGTCAGATATATTATTATTTTGAATATATTATTAGATATTATAAAGACCATTATTATTGCACAATGAATATTTAAATGTTATAAATTGTATACAATATAATTTAAACTGTCTAATGTGACATCAAAAGAAAGAAAATTCTTGTATTCATTTAGCTGAATAACAAACCAAATGAAACTATGCAAATCACAACCAAAGCTTCTTTAAAAATGTATACAGTGTCTCTTAATACCAGGAAAGCCTTTGGCCTTGACGAGATCCCAGCAATTGTTCTCAAAAAATGCTCACTAGAACTTGCTCCTGTCCTGACTCGTCTGTTTCAGACCTCTTACAATAGAGGCATATTCCCTAGTAAGTACACTTGGAGAACACCCAAATCACCACAACACATATTTCAGAGACCTTACGATCGTTTCGTTGACCAAGTCAACATCTTCAGAGGAAGAAAAATTCTAACATGAAAAACTAGATCCCGTATATTTATATCGCGTCAAAGAAAACGAACTAGTCCGAAGGAAAGTTGTCGTACAAGAACGATCGTTAGTTTATTGCGCAGTGAAACAGGTCGGAGACCTGCTTTAATCTTTTGGTCGACAAATTTATGACCCTTATCTAATATAGGTTTAAAAAGGACCGGCGTTCTTTAAAGAGACAGCACGTTTCCTTTCGATCTAGAACTTTACAATGTGGATATTGGTTTATGCCGATAAAGACATCTGCTGAGATAAACAACATAAACTCAAATCATCTCTTTTAAAAATAGAAAACTAAAAACCCAGATGTCTGTCTCACCGTGTTAACTTTAACAAAGGAAAAATAGTTCAACTAAAATACTACACAAAAACTAAATATTGATTTTAATTCTACGTGAAAATATTTATATTGACTACATAAATACAAAAACCGAATAGGTATTTAAATCAAGACAAACATAGTGATTAGTATATGTATAAACCGGTCGAGTTATTGACCATAATTTATTATTCTACCAGACTAATTATGAGTATTTAAGCGGTCAAATGCAAAGAGCAAACAATGGGCTAGAGATTACAGGTGGCGCACGATTTAATGAAGTTTTGTTCTTAATAGACCTTAATATAAAAATCGTGCGCCACCTGTAATCTCTAGCCCATTGTTTGCTCTTTGCATTTGACCGCTTAAATACTCATAATTAGTCTGGTAGAATAATAAATTATGGTCAATAACTCGACCGGTTTATACATATACTAATCACTATGTTTGTCTTGATTTAAATACCTATTCGGTTTTTGTATTTATGTAGTCAATATAAATATTTTCACGTAGAATTAAAATCAATATTTAGTTTTTGTGTAGTATTTTAGTTGAACTATTTTTCCTTTGTTAAAGTTAACACGGTGAGACAGACATCTGGGTTTTTAGTTTTCTATTTTTAAAAGAGATGATTTGAGTTTATGTTGTTTATCTCAGCAGATGTCTTTATCGGCATAAACCAATATCCACATTGTAAAGTTCTAGATCGAAAGGAAACGTGCTGTCTCTTTAAAGAACGCCGGTCCTTTTTAAACCTATATTAGATAAGGGTCATAAATTTGTCGACCAAAAGATTAAAGCAGGTCTCCGACCTGTTTCACTGCGCAATAAACTAACGATCGTTCTTGTACGACAACTTTCCTTCGGACTAGTTCGTTTTCTTTGACGCGATATAAATATACGGGATCTAGTTTTTCATGTTAGAATTTTTCTTCCTCTGAAGATGTTGACTTGGTCAACGAAACGATCGTAAGGTCTCTGAAATATGTGTTGTGGTGATTTGGGTGTTCTCCAAGTGTACTTATTAGTGCTCATCACAGGTTCCAGTTTTCACATAGTCATATTCCCTAGTAACTGGAAAACTGCTCGAGTACAACCCGTCCCCAAGAAAGGATCCAAAGCGCTTCCTAGCAACTACAGGCCTATTTCTGTCTTTTAACTCGTGATGGAAAAGTATATAAACTGCCGACTTCCTTTCCTTTGTCACCCATTCTTGGAACAAGTATGGAACTACAGGGTGAATACCAGATTGTCGCTCTAGACATATCCATAGCATTCGACCAGGTCTGACACGCAGCGCTGTTTAATAAACTTCCGGCCTATGGCCTACCATCATAACTCTGTACCTCGACAGCAAATTTCCTCTCCAACAGGAGCATTTCTGTTGTTGTGGATGGCCATTTCTCTAAACTGTATCCAATTAAGGCAGGAGTTTCTCAAGGTTCAGCTTTAGCCCCTACTTTGTTTCTTCTCCACATCAATGACCTTCTCTCTAGCACATCCAACTCAGTTCACAGTTACGCGGACGACAGCACCCTCCACTCAAATATACAATATTCTAAGCCTGTCTCTTTAGCCCAATTAGATGAGGATCGCTGACTAATGGAGGGTTCTGTCTCCGTGGATCTCCAAAAAATATTAGACTGGGGAAGTAGAAATCTTGTACAATTCAATCCCACCAAATGTCAGTCTTGCTTTCTATCTCATAAAATATACACCAGCCCCAGACCCATCACAATGAACAACCAAGTTATTCAAAGTAATGAGTCCTTTTCACTTGTTGGCATTTCTGTGGATCGAAATCTCAATTGGCACCAACATGTCACATCAATTGCAGAAGCGGCTGCTAAGAAATTAGGTTTCCTCTTCCGGGCTCGCAAATACTATTCACCAGCTAATCTCTATACCTTATATACTTCACAAACAAGGCCAAACCTCGAATACTGCTCTCAAATCTGGGGTGCCGCGGCCGCTTCTACACTCGCTATTCTGGACCCCATTCAGAAGAGAGCTATACGTCTCGTCGGTGACCCTACCCTCACCTAAAGGCTGCAATCGCTTGCCCACCGACGTGCCGTTGGTAACCTCTCTTTCTTTTATAGATATCTGCACGGGCACTGCTCAGAGGAGCTTTCTTCTATAGTTCCTCCACCTGCTGCCCCCAACAGATCTACCAGGGGAACAGAGCGAATGCACCCTTTTACTGTCCAGGTCACCAGACATAGAACATCTTGTTATGCCCGCTCTTTTGTCCCGAGGACTTCCAAGTTGTGGAATTCCTTGCCCGCACATGTTTTTCCTTCTCCTCCGTACCTCCAAAAGTTCAAGTCCAGAATTAACAAGTTGCCTCTTTCCGCCTTGTCGACACCCACGGTACGATAGTATTTAGGCTGTAAGCCCTCGTGGTGTGTTGTTGAAATAAAAAAAAATAAAAAAAAAGTAACGGTACACAGCAAGTGCGTTATGGTAGTGAATTTTTATTGAATGCTTCAAATTTCAATAACTCAATTTTTATAAACTTAGAAAGTTTAATTTTGGTATGTGGTAAGGTTTTTCCTAAGGCAAGATATCCACCAAATTTCATCAAAATAACTTTGTAATTTTCGGAGAAACAATTTTTTTTCAAAAGAAAATTCAAAATTTTAATAACTCAATTTTCTATAAACTTAGAAAGTTTAATTTTGTTACGTAGTAAGGTATCTCCTAAGGCAATATATATATATATATTAAATTTCATTAAAACAGCTTTGTAATTTTCGGAGAAAAAATTTTTTTTGAAAGAAAACTCAAAATTTTCTCGTAAACCCCGTCCGATTTTCCTGGCTAACGAACTCATTCAAGCCATTAATAAAAGAAAGGCACTTGCCGAGTTTCATCAAAATCGGTTAATTATTTTTTGAGTTATCAGACGGATACATACATACATACATATATATATATATATATATATATATATATATATATATATATATATATATATATATATATATATATATATATATATATATATGTATGTATATATATATATATATATATATATATATATATATATATATATATGTATATATATATATATATATATATATATATATATATATATATATATATATATATATATATATATATTGTTACAAAGCACTTGAATAGACGTAGGTGCGGTGTTGCCACATCTCCAGAACCTCAGAAGGTGAGGTTATCGCCACTTGCGAGCTCATTTACCGAGTGACGTTGTCAAAAAACGTGACACCCACTGCATTAGACAGAAGACTGCTAGTAGAAATAGTAGAGCGGTTCAAGAATTCATGGGGCCAATTGAACAACATGGAGATGGAAATGGCCCTGAAGTTCATATTGGAGGAGGCCGATATTTTCGCTCAAGATAAAATCACAGGTCGTACGAGTCTAGTGCAACACAGAATTAATACTGGCGACGCAAGACCAATTAGACAGCCGCCGAGGAGACTGCCTTTTGCCAAGCAATCAGAAATCAAAGCGATGGTTAACGAAATGCTGGAAGATGGGGTGATCGAGGAGTCTAATAGTCCTTGGTCGTCTCCAGTTGTTTTGGTCACCAAGAAAGACGGCACTATGAGATTTTGCGTGGACTATAGAAAGCTGAATGATGTCACCAAGAAAGACAGTTATCCCCTGCCCCGGATCGACACACTTTGGCCGGATCAAAGTGGTTCTCTACATTAGACCTGAAAAGTGGCTACTGGCAAGTAGAACTCCATAAAGACGATAAGGAGAAGACTGCTTTTTCAACCGGGAATGGGTTGTTCCAATTCAAGGTCATGCCATTCGGCTTGTGTAATGCTCCTGCCACCTTCGAACGACTAATGGAGCTGGTGCTGAGAGGACTAACATGGGAAACATGCCTGGTGTATCACGATGATGTCATGGTGATTGGAAGGACTTTCGATGAACACCTGTCTAATCTGAAGCAAGTTTTCTCCAGGCTGAGAGGTGCCAATCTGCAACTCAATCCCAAGAAATGCGTCCTCTTCCAGAAGAAAGTGAGTTTCCTCGGACATGTCGTTTCTGAGAAAGGGATAGAAACCGATCCAGAGAAAATAAAGGCAGTAAGAGACTGGCCTGTGCCGAAGAACAAGCATGAGGTCAGGAGTTTTCTGGGACTTTGCAGCTACTACCGACGCTTTGTGAAGTACTTCAGCAGCATTGCGAAACCTCTACATAGCCTAACTGAAAATAAGGCAGAGTTCATCTGGTCACCAGATTGCCAACAGTCTTTTAGAGAACTCAAACATCGTCTTCTCACTGCTCCTGTACTGGCTTATCCTCAGGACGAAGGACTGTTTATACTGGACACCGATGCTTCCCAGTATGGCATTGGGGCAGTACTCTCACAGCCCCAAGCCAGAGAAGAAGTTGTGATAGGCTACTTCAGCAAAACGTTCGGAAAAGCAGAAAGAAATTACTGTGTAACCCGGAAAGAACTGCTGGCAGTTGTAAGATCCATCGAACATTTCCACAGCTTCCTGTACGGAAGAACATTCCGCGTGAGGTCGGATCACTCTGCTCTGCAATGACTTCTGAACTTTAGAAATCCCGAAGGACAGATAGCCCGATGGATAGAGAAACTGCAGAGCTACGACTTCCGGATTGAACATCGAAGAGGAAGAAGTCACGCCAATGCAGACAGCCTGTCAAGAAGACCAAGTTCAGTGCATGAATGTAAATTTTGCGAGCGACAAGAGAACAAAGAGATCGACAAAGTAACACCGATCTAGACGTAAATCTTGAATACATCAGAGACGCAAAGAAGACAGATCCAGACTTGAAAAATATTAGAGAATGGCTACAAAAGGGGAAAATACCTGAGTAGCACGATGTGTCCCGGTTTGGGGCGGAGGTTAAAGGCTACTGGCTACAATGGGACTCCTTGTGTCTAAAGTATTACTTGATCACTCGAAAATGGGAAACGGCCGATGGTAGAGACTGTATATACCAGACCGTTGTGCCAAGTGAGTGCATAGACAGTGTTCTTCAAGAGTTACACAATAGTAGGAGCGGAGGCCACTTTGGGGTCAACAGGACTCTCGCCAGACTCAGAGACCGCTTCTATTGGATAAACTGACGAAGAAGCGTGGAAGAATGGTGCAAAAGGTGTGACCAATGTGCTTCAAAGAAAGGACCAAAGACCCGATCCAGAGGAAAAATGATGCAGTACATCGCAGGTACACCATGGGAGAGAGTTACCGTAGACATCGCAGGACCTTTTCCAATTACCGAGTCTGGGAACAGATATATAATGGTGGCGATGGACTACTTCTCGAAATGGCCTGAAGTTACGCCGATCCCCAACCAAGAGGCAACGACCGTAGCAGAAGCCCTGTTGGAAAATGTCATATCGCGGCATGGCGTACCCTTGGAGATTCACACCGACCAGGGCCGAAATTTCGAATCAGAAGTCTGGAAGAGCCTAATGGACTTGCTAGGCATAAAGAAAACACGAACAACGCCACTCCACCCTCCATCAGACGGCATGGTAGAACGGCATAACAGGACCATCAACCAGTACCTTGCTATGTTTGTCGATGAGAATCAGCTTACAGAAGCTCTCTGCATGAATCTACCGGCTACACCCCATCCATGATGTTAACCGGCAGAGAAATGCGGTTACCAATCGACATGACGAGACCACCACCGAACGATGACATAGCGGACCTAGCTACGTTACCTGAGTATGTCGCCAACCTAGAAGGAAAACTGCGCACTATACACAGATGTGTCAGAGATAGGCTCCTCTTAAGCAGTGACCGGATGAAGATGCGCTTGGATCGCAGAGCAACACCCCATACATTCAAGGAAGGTGATGCAGTGTGGCTGTACCAACCAACAAGGAGAAAGGGCCTCAATCCCAAACTTCAGAAACCATGGGAAGGGCCATACTTGGTGACTAAGGAAATTAACGACCTAGTCTACAGAATCCAGCTGTCTCCAAGAAATAAACCCAAAGTTGTTCAGATAGAGAGGTTGAGTCCCTATCGGGGCAACGAACCCCCAAGTTGGCGGCCGGTAAATACTGTTTGGGACGAACAGTCTTAAGGAGGGGGGCAGTGTTACAAAGCACTTGAATAGACGTAGGTGCGGTGTTGCCACATCTCCAGAACTTACCCAACATCTGGGAATATTTGCACAATCTGGCAACACCGCCTCCCCACCCCCCCTGGGGATGCCTGGGATGACCCCCCTCAGGCGAAGTCCCAACCCTCTAGGACCAGAAATAACGAAGTTACCAACTTGTACCCCGTCGGAACGGGTAACTGAGGTCTGCACATTCCGAACACCCTGTATATACACCCTGTATGCGCAGAGAACCCTTACACCCTGTATACGCAGAGAGATCTTATATTACGAGAAACACCTCTTGTGTAACATAGGAGTGATGGCTACATTTGGAACATCCTGTATATACATCTCCCTGTATACACACGGGACCGATCTGTATTCACAGAACCTTCTAGTAAAAGAAGGTCCTGGAACGTTCTGGAATGGAATGCTCCAGAAAGGAGGTGGAAGGTACGGCGAGTAGGTATATAAAGGCGACAGCAGGCCAGCTCAGTTCAGTTCAGTTAGATAATGTTGAAGTGACTGGAAGAAGCAGTAAACAGTGTGAAGTGTTATAGAGTATCGACTGTAGTACCAGTGTAGAGACTTGTGTGCAGATTAGTAATTGTAAGGCTAGACAGTAAATTAAGTGTTTTGTGAGAGAGACATTCTAGAACTTTTATTGTATCCATATTTAGAGAGTAAATAAAGTTGTTTTGTTAAAATTTAAAGTCTCACTTATCCAGAACCCGGCGAAACGTAACAATATATATATATATATATATATATATATATATATATATATATATATATATATATATATATATATATATATTGAAACTGACCCCGGATATGGGGTAAAAATTCACTAAAAAAATTAAACAAATTGTGTGGTTTCTAAAGTATGTATCGTGTATGTTCTTGGCTTAACAGCCTGTATATAATATTTAAGAAAAAACGCTAGAAAGCAATTAATCGTCTTTGGACAACTTGAATATTGAAATGAGACCTTCTGTTACTGTACAATACAAAATTATTTAAATTTGATTACATATATTTTACATTGCGTAAATCTTCTTCAATGTTCTTTGACAACGCATAATTTGACACAAGATGTAATCTTATAAAAATATGGGAACATAAGCTGAACTTCATTTAACAGCTTCATTTATTACGCAGATTTCACATTTCCAACAGTTTTACACTAACCATATGATTATATAATAAGTGGCTGTGAAGACGGCACCTGCACAACGTGTTTTAAATTCGAAGCCGAAACGTTGATTAACAGGGAAAAAATGAAACTAGCAGAATTTGTAAGGCTACGTCGTTTACTAGTTTAATAAAATAACGATGCTTACAGTTGTATTCCAAGAAGTAATTATTAAATTCAGAGCATTCAGTTGGTTGAATTTGCACTTTTAAAATTCCTTTTTAAATCTTTTTGTGTTTGTATATGCATTACCAAATTAGTTTTACACCTGATTAAAAAAAATTAACAAAGAAAACGCAATTGATTTAATTGCTACTACTGAACCGTATGCTGTTGCTTTCTTTCTTTATTCTTATCGTCACAATTTTGTTGTAAATTGCATTACTTATTTGAGATTGATCATTTCAGCGACTGTAGTCAACTCTTAAAGCAAATTCGTTTTAGTCTCTACATTTTTACATTTTTGAATCTTTTTAAAGTTATTTTGAAAAAACCAAAATCTGTCTATTTCTTTTTTCTTCAATATCTAAGTAGGTGTTGATCTGACATGTCTAAGACTTGCATATTATCAGGACACTTTTTACAGAGTAATCTTTTTGTGCTATTCTCAACTTTGGATTATCATTTATTTTTGAGCTACAGGTATCAACGTTTGTTTTTATTATGATAGCTATATCGGATTTTTTGCTCATGTGATAGCCTGTGAAAAGAGCTTTCCAATGATGTACAACATGCTTGAGAAATCTTGTAATTGCACTGACAATTTTGAGAAAAACCGTTTTGAGGATAGTAGGCTATGAAATACTTAACCAGAAAACAACTGACAAAAAAAAAGTATTCAAAACGCAGTAGGCCATGGAGTCTAACAATAGACTTCTACTTTTAACATAATTTTCTGAAATGATTAACGAGAAAAAAATAGGAAGTTTGAGCACACCTATGAATCGGCCCATTATTACAAATGATATTTTACATTACAACATTATCTTAAAAACTTGTTATAATTTAATTAAATAGGTAAACCTAGTAGATAACTAAATATACTAACATAACTCAATAAAGAGCAGATTTATGATTTACGAAGACGTGTTTGAAAATTGTTTGATTTTTAAACGTAGGTCATCTGAAAAACAACAGAAGAAAGTTGCTATAAATATAACACTATCGCGACAATTAAGAATACTGTCATTCTTCATTATCTGAACAATTTGAGGTGTATTTAACACGTTGCTTAAAATTTTATACTAAATAGTTTGATTCCTGTTTATTTTAAATATTATTCAACAATATGTTCAGTAATGAAGAATATTTTGACATGTTGGAATGTTATATTCCTAACCGAAATACTGAGGCAGCTGCAAATTCATCAAAACAACTACCCAGAAAGAGGACAACCAAACACAAAAATATTTCGCAGGATAGTGACCAATCTATTGAACGACGGTAGCTTCCAGAAACTACCAATGCCTAGAAATGAAGAAATAAATAATGCCGTCTTACAGGTTTCACACGAAAACGCTCCGCAATCTGTTCGGTTTTATGGTGAACAAATTGACGCTCCAAAAAGTACGGTACACCGTGTATTAAAACAAAGTCATTACCATCCACACAAACCTACAATCATACAAGGCTTAAATGTTGACGATTACCCTAAGCGACTTCAATTCTCCAGATGGTATCAAGGACAATGCCAGCAAGATGAAATTTTTCATTTGAAAATAATATGGACTGATGAATCCAGATTTGCAAATTGTAGTGTTTATAATCGCCATAATAGGCATTATTGGGCAAATGAAAATCCGCATCTAAAGGAAGAAAGACGATTGCAAGACAGATTTGGTATTAATGTTTCGTGCGCTTTATTAGGTAAAAAACTGTTATTTTTATTTGTAGATTAGACAGTTAATTTGAAAAAATTTTAGGTAACTCCATTATTGGTCCGTTCTTTTTTGAAAGTAATGTAACTGCGGAAAGGTATCTTAATCTATTGAGAAATGCTATCTTACCAGCAATTAGGAGAGTTCATGATAATTTAGACTAGATTTGGTATCAATAAGACGGTTGTCCAGCTCACAATGCTTCATTTTAATAAGATATTTCCAGAAAATTTATTTCAAATAGACACTTTCTCTGATGCCGCTGAAGTAGAGTTTTAGTTAAGTTTATGTTTTAACGGTCTATAATTTTAATCTAATTTTCGTCGAAAATATTCGTTAATGAGGAGACCGCGGCATTTGAATTGTAAAAAGATTTCTTCAAATGAGCGCAAACTAGGCCCCCTAGAATCCATATCCGGGTTTACTTTCTGTTTACATATATACAGTGGAACCTCGGTGGTTCAGGGGTAAGAACGTGTGCCTCTGAACAGAAGGGTACTGGGTTCGATTCCAGGGCACTCCTTTCACTTTTTCAGTACAAACTGCAACATTAACATCAACCGAGGTTCTGGCAAGCCGTCGGTCCCGTGTCCATGCGATGTTGGGCACGTTAAAGATCCCTACCCTCCTTACAGAAATGCAGGGGTTCGGCAAAATTTCCAGGATAGTGAGGTAAAACTGCTCCCTGGCGTCGGTGATTGGCCACAGTCGCGAAAATAGACCGACGTTAAAGAAACAAACAAACACACACACACACACACACACACACACATATATATATATATATATATATATATATATATATATATATATATATATATATATATATATATATATATATATATATATATATATATATATATGTATGTATGTATATGACTTACACCTTGGTGTATCCACCTGTGCTTTTACTGCTGCCCGAGACCTAAATAAATTTATAGCATGGACGAAATTAACTTACTCTTAAAACAGGGAGCTTATTTAGCTAGTGGGTTCAAGTCCTATCAAAATTTTTATTATTATTTCCAAAAGTATGATTAAATTTTAAATTCTGAAATGTATTCTCCCTCTGATCTTTACTCAAAATGCTTATAAATATATGTTAAAGAAAATAAAGCAAAGGTCCTTATACGCTCACAGAACTTAAATATTTATTAAATTAACATATATGACAAAAACCTAAACCTTATGTATTACTTATATCTATTTGAATTTTTTTACACTATAAAAGGGAAAGAAAAAAAATATATTTTTTTAACGGTACCGACACATATTGGTGTTTGTATTTATTCCACCGTATTGTGGCACTTAGTCAATAGACACAAAATTCCACGCTGACTATCAGTTACAGCCAAAAGATGGCCCCCCTACCTTTGTAAGTATCTTGAATTTGTCGTATAAAAACCAAAGCACAGTTTATGTACTTTTTTTTTTAACGAGTTTTATTACTCCTTTTATTTTTACACTACTCACTCAGACTATTGCCTCTGCTGCCTCTCCTGTATTTGCTGAGTCGGACTATCGGATCAGCGACCCTGTAGATTTTTGTATCCTGTAGTCTAAACTTTCTCCTCTTGCTACTATCCCTTTTCAAACCCCTTCTATCTAAATTCTCAAACTATATCCTTACTACCAAAAATTCCCATCTAATAATTTAATGACAATATTAATCTTTTTTCATCTCAAAAAATTTCAATCTGATGATTTTATCCAAACTTTTTCCCTCCTGTTTATTTTTTTTCTTCGTAACCAGCGTAACTAATTAAAAAACTGCTATCTGCCTTCTTTCAAATAAAATATCCTAACAAATTTTTAACACAATAATTCTTTTCCATCATCTCCTCGGATACATACTTCTCATTGTTGTTAGTCAATGACAGAATAATTAACCTAACTATAATTTTAGTGTCAGTTTGACGTTTGTCCTAAATAAAAACAGCTGACTTACATCTAGGTTATGACATGACATTCCTAAATTTATCACTCAAATTTTGACATCTTATTATTCTTAAAACTAACAACAATAACGCCATAAATTCCCTAATTCTACTCAACATGAACATCTTAACCTACCTAAAAACTACTTATACAGTTTGTATTGTCCATTGTTTACATTCTCTTGCTTTATAGTCTTTGTATCTTATATCTAGATTACATGACATTCTTACTTTTAGCAAACAATATCCTTAATTCTAACAAACAATAACATCTTAAATTACATAACAGCTAGCAAACAATAATACCTTACACTATCTAATTAAACTTGTCATACATTCCTAATGTTCAATACATTTACACTTGCCTTGCCTCCTTTTAACACACACACACATACACACACACACACACACACACACACATATATATATATATATATATATATATATATATATATATATATATATATATATATATATATATATATGTCGTAATCAATTTTGATTGAATTTTTTATATCAGGTCTTACGTTATGCCTGTAAAAATGGTTATTATTTTCGCTGGCAAGACATTGCACACACCAGAAGTAAGTTTTTGTTTGTGTTTAGTATAATTTGTGGTAAAATGTGTTTATGTATGTGTATATATGTATATGTGGCCCCCTTTAGTAACCATATCATTATATATATATATATATATATATATATATATATATATATATATATATATATATATATATATACGGTGACGAATTTCTACGGTAAACCTCAATATAATTCTTATTATGCAAGATACAAGAAAAAATTGTATATGTTACTTATAGGGTGTCTTGAGCAGCATCTTATAAAACTATTTTGACAAGCACAGGATGGCCCATAAGTCGTTGGTGATTCATACAATTTTTTTTGAACATCCCTTATTGCATTTTTGCATTTTTCATCGAAATATGATGCACGTTTGTAAAAAAAATCGAGACGGAGTAAATGCGTTTTGGTAGCGAATTTTCATTAAATGCTTAAAAATTCAATAACTCAATTTGCTATTAACCTAAAGCTCGTTGGCTAGGAAACGAGTTTTCTCGGAAACATATAAAGTTTATTTTCGGAAAATTTGTGTATATTTTCAAACAAGTTATTTTGATAAAATATGGTACATTGTGTCTATTATATAGGTTATAACGGTGATCAAATTGATGCGTGCTTGCATTAACGAGACATATTTGCTATTGTGTGTGTGACATTAGATTGCACTGGCTGCGGTATGGTTACCATTAGCACATTTTAATATTTGCTATTAGAAACATTTTTATGAAAATTCACTTCCATAACGCACTTGCTGCGCCCAGACATCTTTTTCAGTGCTCTACAGATGAGTTGACTCGTTACTCAATATGAATATTTTTCCAGCTATGTGAACTTTGTTTCTTATGAAAGTAGCAAAAGTTCATTTGTAAGAATAACGCCCATATTATTCAGTGCATAACAACTATACTGTTTGCAAAAAGCGTGAGCTTGCCTTGAAAATATTCTGGCTGTTTTTAATTTAAAGTTAGCGGCTTAATATGATTATGTTTGGTCTGTGTGAATCGGCGGGCACATAATATAAATCACAGCGTGCCCTGCTGTGCAAACACCTCCCAACCACACATAATAACCGAACAGTCCCTTTCTTTCAAGATTTACATCCGAGCCACAAGACTTTAGAACGGCCAATATCCATTTATCTTAGCGACCATATACAGGTGTCATATTTTATTGGCGCATTACTGCTATCTCCGTTATTATTAGATATAAAGAATCGGTGAAATCATGAAAATAATGCAGAAATTTAATATGGTTACAAATTTGTTTTATTTTGTTACAAAGTTGTTGGAAAAATCGCATACTTTAAGCTTTTTCTTTGCCTCCAACAAAATAATTTTCGGAATTTTATAAACAACGGAAACAAGTATAAAAAAAATTGGAACACAGCAAGTGCGTTATAGTAGTGAATTTTCATAAGAATTGTACACTATTAGTAAAATATGTTATATTAGTAAGATATGTTATGGACTCTAAGCTAACCTGGAATGGTCACATTGGAAAAATACTGCGTAAGGCAGTCATGACTTTAGCCGTCACTAGGCGGCTATATGGAAAAACGTGGGGACTAAGACCTAGTACACAAGGGTGATCAGACCATCGATAACATACGCGGCACTGGTCTGGTGGCCTAAGGTGACACAATCCAGTGCCAAACAAAAACGGGGCAAGATCCAAAGGATGGCTTGCCTAGGCATCACAGGGGCCATGTCTTCAACCCCAACAGCCGCCATGGAGGTGTTGCTGGATCTGCACCACCCCTCCCCCCACGCTTAGTTATTATGGGGGGAACCAGGCTAGGACTATACAGACTAGCCCACAATGGTATACTGAAGATCAACTCAGGCTTCAGGGACCACTGCACAATTTACGAGATCGTGAAGGAGCCCATGCTTGAAATGAGGTCAGACTTCGCGAGCCCGCGAATCTGCAGCGAAAACAACTTTACAGTGGAAATACCCGACCTCGAGGCATGGCGGGAGGAGACGCCGGGCATACCACAGGACGGGCTCTTCTGGTTCACCGACGGATCCGGTGGGGAGCGTGGGACGGGGGCAAGTGTTTATTCGCAAGGACCGAGGGTAAGTCATAGTATTTCCGTTGCACCTCTTGTAACGATCTTTCAGGCCGAAATGTACGCCATCCTGCACTGTGTGCGGGAGAACAAGAGGAAGGGCTACACCAACAAGCGGATCCTCATAGCCACAGACAGCCAGGCAGCCCTTAAGGCACTAAGTAGCCCACGGTGAGTGAGTGTCGAGACGAGCGACCTGGCTGGGCAGAATAAGGTGACCCTCATCTGAGTGCCGGGTCACTCTGGGGTCAAAGGCAATGAAGAAGCTGACAGTCTCGCGAAGAGAGGGTCAGCAGAACCATTTATGCGACCAGAACCGGCTCTGGGCGTGACAAAGAGCACTGCCAGGGGAGCCATTAAGTCCTGGGTCAGAAACCAACACAAGGTGTACTGGGCGGACTGTCCAGGGCTCGACATGGGAAGCCAATAATTGACGGACCTAGTTCAAAGAGAGCTGTGGAGCTGCTAAATCTTAGCAGAGGACAGATCAGAAACACAACAGGTCTCTTGACGGGACACATCTCCGTCAAGAAACACCTGCCTAAAATGGGGCGGTTCGAAGAGGACCTCGCATGGAGACTGTTAGGCGAGGGGGAGGAATCAGCTCAGCACATCTTGTACGAGTGTAAAGCTCTAGACCGCAAAAAAACAACTGATCTACGGTCAGTCTAGACCGGAGACAGAGCAATATAAAACTTCAACCTACCAATCGCTGTGCAGACTAGTTCAAGGCACAGTGATTTTGGAATGTGTGGAGTAAGACTAAGGGTAGGCACAATCAACCAAAGGTTGCAGTGCTATCGGTGCTGCAAGGCCGCGGACGAGCCCTGAGGGGAAAAAGATATGTTATTAAAACTAATTATTTACATTTAAATGAATCTTGGAGATCGGTTTTAGAGTCCCAGTTAGCGATTATTTGAAAAAAATTATTTTTATATGGAGCTAAAAAATTAAAATATGGTCTTAGATATATGTAAGTACTGCAAGTGTCTTTAAAAAAAATGTGCTACAAATTTCATTAAAATTACAAAAGTTTTTCAAAGAAAATTAATTATTTAGAAAGGGAATGTACCTGTCAAATTATAAATATGGCAGGTATTTTTCCTTATTAATTGCTTGGATGATTTGTTTTAGTCAACCCATCCAGTTTTTGCAAACAATAAACAACAAAAAAGATTTTTTTAAACAAAGCTGTAGTTATCCGCGAAGCTCATTATGTTATATTTCGTTAATATAGTACCCACGGTGCGTTTACATAGGTGTTACTATGGTCAAGATTGAAGATTCTAGTTTAATGGGAAATTTATTGAGCTATCGGATTTTAAATATTTTTACGAAAATTTTCTACCATAACATACTTGCTGCACCCAGACCCTTTCCAACACTTATTTACGGTTGCTATATCCATACTTTTTGAAAATGATAAAATATTGCAGCTTACTATGTAAGACTGACAAACCAGGCAACCTCAAAATCATTTTTGGAGAAATATTTAAAAAAATGAAGTGAGATAAAAATTTAAACATAAATTGATAATATTGGTTCGCTGTTTCGTCGTGGGGGTTCTCTTTCCCCTTCTGCATGCCTACAATCACCCTCAATGCATAAACGAGAACAATGTAAACAATAAAAATTGCTTTGGAGCAACCCCTAAGAAAGTTACGAGACCTGCGGTGAATATAAAAGTTCTGCGTGCGGTAAACAGGATTTTAAGGAGATATATCTGCAAAATGGGATAAAGGCAGCTTAAAGAGGTCCAACTAAGCTGTTTCTTTCGTACTTTCCGCTCATATTGCTTTTTTATATTCTTCTCCGCCCAGCACAACTAATCACTCTTGGTCCCGTAACTTTCTTGTGGGCTGTTTGCAAGAAATTATTTTTGTGGTTTGGGCATCCAGAAGGGTTTCTAAGCATATTTCTGGAAATATTTTTCTAAACACCCCCCTTGTGCTAATTTGCAAATTTACCGACATTTTAATTTTTATTTACAAACGGAATGCATCTATGAAATTATAGGTGGCAGGTAAGTATTTTTTTCATTTTAATCGCTTGAATGATCGGTTTTAATCAACTCAATCGAACCAGTTTCTTCAAATAAATTAACAAATTTGTGAAGCTCATTGTGTTATTTTTTTAATTTAGTATCCACGCTGCTTTTATATACGTTTTACTATATAACATAACTGAAGATTCTAGTTTACGTAATGGGAAATTGGGTTATCAGCATTTAAAATATTTTTATGAAAATTCGTTACTATAACGCACTTAAACTGTTTATATCATAAGATCCTAATAAGGTATTAGCTAGTGTTGTGATAGAATACGTAATAAAATATTCGTCGTCCGAATATTGAAATATTCGTATCAATCTGAATATCTCTGGCAGCGTGATACGTAATGCCCTAATGCCGTGTCGCATATAGTAAATAGAGTGTACATGTACGATACAAATTCTTTTGGATACGTAATACGGAATCGTATATAGTAAACAGGGTGTATGTATACGATACAAAACTCTATGAGCTGAATGACTTATAATATAACAAAATTATATTTAGCACGTGTAGTTACGTTATTATTATTACTTATTACTCTACGGCATCTACGATTCCATCCCATACTACGCTAAATATAAATATAATATACCCTTTTTAATGTGAAAACGTAATCAGATGATCATTCCGAATATTATTTCATATGAATCCGCATCATCAGAATATTTACAACGCTAGTATTAGCATTTAGCACCAGCGGAGTCTATTTCCAGGTTATGCGATGCGCAGAATGCAAGCGTACACACTTGGTCAGTTTGCCTAGTTAAAAGCTAAAAGGGGAAGGAAAATCAGCCCTGCCATTTTCCTTCCCCCTTTTCCTTCCTTTAGCTTTTGATAGGGCAAACTGATGTCACGGAAGGTCAGGAAGGTCAGTTGGGATGATTGTGTGTAAACAGCACGCCAGTGATGCCTTTTATTAGGTTCTTAAAATATTCTGAGAAGTGCGCATGATAAGTGCAACCGAGTTTTTACTGTCGAGAGACGCTCGTAGAAAATCTGCCTAATAAATTGAAACAGCAAGAGTTGTCAGTTTGAAAATTTAATAACTTTATTTCGTTACTTAAAATATTCTGCGAAGTGCACATGATCAATGCAACCGAGGTTTTACTGTCGTGGGACGCGCGCGATGTTCTAGCTTTTCAACATTCAAAGAAAACAAGCTAAGATATCCGTTATGTCAACTGCTCCCACGCACATTACACAATGTCTTAATACACTTTTGGGGGCGTGTTGTAACTTTTAAATTTATTTAATTTAGGATAACCTAAATTTGTGGTGAGAGAAACGCCTCAAAATTAACATATTTTATGAGAAGATCTTTGAATGCTGTATATATGTGAAAAATCCCATTCCACTCACATTAATAATTTAAAAAAATATAGCGTTTTCAAAAGTTTTCCTTGATTTTCCATCGGAAAAACTTGAGCATAAAGGCTGATTAACGAGCTTGACCTCGGTTGTCGCCCAAACAAAATTTTTGCCAAGTTTTAAATCGGGTTAGTAGTTTTTGAGTTTTAAGTATATATATATATATATATATATATATATATATATATATATATATATATATATATATATATATATATATATATATATATATATATATATATATATATATATATATGATATATAGGATGTCCCACGTAGATATTCAATTAGCCGTTTCTGGAGTAAGACTCACAATTGAATTCTAAAAAGTCACCCGCGTCGGTTTTTCAAAATTTTCAGTTCACTGAAAATATTCACGTTAGTATGGGACTTTCAACTTTCTTCTTTCAAATAGAAGATGGTATTTTTCATTACGGACCTAGATTGCTCGTCAAATTTTATGGTAGGTTTTACTAACATATTATGTCTTTTTTCTCAACTATTTTCGAGATATTTGACTTTTATCAAAATTTTCTTAAAAAACAGTGTCATATTTACACACCTGTATCTCTGTTATTTTTTAACCTGAAGAGTTGAAATTTTAAAGTGCAAATTATTTGAAATTTACTAAAGCTAGTAAAAGTTAGACAGGGTCTCCGAAATAGATTGGTCAATCGTGACAACCTAATAACTCTCTTATTTTAAATATAACACCCTATATTTTATAACGCTAGTTCATATACTTTTTATTGTTCTTTCGATTGGTAGTAGCATTTCCTATACCTAAGTCCCACCAATTTGAAGATATTTAAATAATGTTTGCGATAAGGAATAATTATTAGTCAGTTGATCAGGTTGCCTAGGAGACGAAAATTTTAAACGTCATCTCCCGACAGAAGTAAAATATGCGACGCCTTTTGAATATAACTTTTATTTACGAGGAGTATAATTGAGTTATTAACAGAAGATGTCGTGTGGTTGCAAAGAGATTTCCACATAAACACAGATCAACTCGTTACATGATCAGAATACTACTAAAAAATTTCTAGGAATTGAGTGTTTCGTCCAAAATTTCATAAGAGTAAAGCATTATTAGGGAAAAAAGAGATTTGTGTGTTATCACTTCATAATAAATGTTCGAAATTTGCAACGTTCACTTCGAGGCATATTTGCGATCAGAAATAATTATCAGTTAGTTTATCAGGTTGCCTAGGAGATGAAAAATTTAAACGTCATATTCCGACAGTAGACTTAATGGTTGTACTGTAAAGTACGTTTGTCAATAGTATTTTAATAAAAGGTAGTATTTTCCACTATAATGGCACACTTCAATTACTCAAGCGATGACTTTTTGAATTTAATTATTATTTACGAGGAGTGTAATCGAATTGTTAGCAGAACATACCGTGTGTTTGCAGAGAGATTTCCAGTTTTTTTTAATTTCCACAACACACCACGAGGGCTTACAGCCTGAATACTATCGTACCGTGGGTGTCGGCAAGGAGGAAAGAGGCAACTTGTTAATTCTGTACTTGAAGGTTTGGAGGTTCGGGGAAGAAGGAAAAACATGTGCCGGCAAGGAATTCCACAACTTGGAAGTCCTCAGGACAAAAGAGCGGGCATAACAAGATGTTCTATGTCTTGTGACCTGGACAGTAAAAGGGTGCATTCGCTCTGTTCCCCTGGTAGATCTGTTGGGGGCAGCAGGTGGAGGAACTATGGAAGAAAGCTCCTCTGAGCAGTGCCCGTGCAGATATCTATAAAATAGAGATAGGTCACCAATGGTACGTGGGTGGGCAAGGGATGACAGCCTTTGGGTGAGGGTAGGGTCACCGATGAGACGTATAGCTCTCTTCTGAATGGAGTCCAGGATAGCGAGTGTGGAAGCGGCAGCAGCACCCCAGATGTGGGAGCAGTATTCGAGGTTTGGTCTTATTTGTGAAGTATATAAAGTATAGAGATTAGCTGGTGGAAAGTATTTGCGAGCCCGGAAGAGAAAACCTAATTTCTTAGCAGCCGCTTCTGCAATTGATGTGACATGTTGGTGCCAATTGAGATTTCGATCCACAGAGATGCCAACAAGTGAAAAGGACTCATTACTTTGAATAATTTGGTTGTTTATTGTGATGGGTCTAGGGCTGGCGTATCTCTTATGAGAAAGCAAGCAAGACTGTGATTTGGTGGGGTTGAACTGTACAAGATTTCTACTTCCCCAGTCTAATATTTTTTGGAGATCCACGGAGATAGAACCCTCCATGAGTGTGCGAAAGAGACATGCTTAAAATAGTGTATATTTAAGTGGATGGTGCTGTCGTCCGCGTAACTGTGAACTGGGTTGTATGTGCTAGAGAGGAGGTCATTGATGTGGAGAAGAAACAAAGTAGGGGTTAAAGCTGAACCTTGAGGTACTCCTGCATTAATTAGATACAGTTTAGAGGAATGGTCATCCACGACAACAGAAATGCTCCGGTTGGAGAGGAAATTTGCTGTCCACGTACAGAGTTTTGGTGGTACGCCATAGACCGGTAGTTTATTAAGCAGCGCTGCGTGCCAGACCTGGTCGAATGCTTTGGATATGTCTAGAGCGACAATCTGGGATTCACCGTGTAGTTCCATAGACTTGTTCCAAGAATGGGTGACAAAGGAAAGGAGGTCGACAGTTGATCTGCGCTGACGGAATCCATACTGCCTGTCGTGGATTAGACCGTGTTTTTCAAGAAATTTTAGTAATTCGGTGTTTATATATTTTTCCATCACTTTAGAGATGACTGAAAGGAGAGAAATAGGCCTGTAGTTGCTAGGAAGCGCTTTCGATCCTTTCTTGGGGACGGGTTGTACTCGAGCAGTTTTCCAGTTACTAGGGAATATGTCTCTATTGTAAGATGTCTGAAACAGACGAGTCAGGACATGAGCAAGTTCTGCTGCGCATTTTTTGAGAACAATTGCTGGGATCTCGTCAAGGCTAGAGGCTTTCCTGGTATTAAGAGAAGAGAGCATCTTTCGTACCTTTTTAGTTTTGAAAATGATATCAGTCATTTTATGCGCGACATTGGGGACTGTTGGTGGTTGAACATTTGGAGGTGGGTTGAGAGTAGAATTGCCGGCGAACAAGGAGGCAAAAAGTTCAGCCTTGCCCAGGGCGGTAGAAGCAATTTTACCCCCTGAGACAAGAGGTGGAAACGTGCTCTTGCAGAAATTATTCCCAATAGATTTAGCAAGAGTCCAGAAGGGTTTGCGGCCGCTGGAGCTTTAGAGGACTTTGTTTTTGATGTGGTTATTAAACGAGTTTTTTGCCTCAGAAAGAATGCGGACATAGCGGTTTCTTGCGTCGTTAAATGCTTGACGGTAGATAAACATAGACCAACTGCTGACATGATCAGAAGACTATTGAAAAAATTGTTCTGAGAATGGAACGTTTCGTTCAGAAGGTAATAAAAATACCCGCTATTGGACAATGAAGAGACACATGTTTTGGCATTCTTTTCTGGTTACCCGCATGCGTCAATCAGAGACTGCAATAGAAATTTGCATCTTTCAAGAGGAACTATTCACATAATTCTTAAAATTAACAAATGGACACCATTTTCGTTCACTTTAATACACCATTTAGAACTTGAGGATTTTTCTCGGCGTGTGGAATTCTGCGAATGGTATCCTTTGAAAACTCAAGAAGATGAAAATTTCTCAAGAAAAATTATATGGTGCGATGAGTCAAAATGTTCAAAGAGGCGGTACCAATAATATTAAGCAATACTGAATTTCATTTCGTATTAGTACATTATGTTAATGAAATATTTATTAGACTCACTCAAACTAAATTTGAAAAAAATTAAAGACGCAGCAAAGAAAACACATATTTGCTATTAAAACGTTTTTATGAAAATTCACTACCATAACGCACTTGCTGCGTCCAGACTTTTTAAATTAGTTATTTACAATCCATAATTTCTGATCCTATAATTTACAATCAGAAATAATACAACTTGTATGGATGCAGCACAAACTGGTTCCAATTAAGAAGCACGGCTTAATATTTTTACGCTAACCATGCATATAATGGAGTTTGTATATTATAAAGATACTTCTACTAATACTTTCAAACATCGGCCTTAAATCTTTGTATCAAGTACCTTATCAAGTTAATCCTCTTATTTATTGGGAGTCGGAGGATAATACCGCGAGTGGGACTCTTGTATACTGTCCCCAAAGAGATTACCATTCAACAAACACCGGCATAACTCATACCAGAATACTTATTCACACTTGTCCAGGTGACTTAAAATATACATATGTAAAAATCAGCACGTGATAAATCAAACATTCGAGACAGTTTGATTTTATAATTATGCAAATCAACTGGGAACTGATTATTGTAAGTGAGATTGGAAAAGAAAGAACCAATTCGAGCATACACTGACGAACTATGTTAGGTAAAAGGTACGGTCGTTCGACTTGTTGGTGTGTGTTAGTTAAAGTATTATTCTAATTAAAAATATCACACTCTTGTAGCCGCCTCTGATTTATTGTTTCAGCTGCATGTGGCCAATCAAACGTTTAACTATGTAGGCAGAAACTATTACCCAGGCTAGAATAGATGGCATAGCTTCTAAATTATTTTTGTTGTTGAGAAAGTAGGTACGACGTAAAAATCCCTTTATTTGACGCTCTGTGATATCCAAATCCATGAATATTTATAGAATAAACATAAAAGTAAATTAAAAATGCATGCTACGTCCCTCATGCCTCAGCAAACCAATCATAAAATGAATAATTGCGAATCAAACGCTACCAACTTACCATAATTTTATTGTTAAAGCTATCAACCAGAATGTTTATCGGCCTGAATATGGAATGCCATCGTCTGTGAATGGTCTATTTCTTTATTTAAAGACCAGTAGATAACTTATTAGCGAATTTTCAGAAAAATTTGCCAATAGAGAGGTCACGATAAAAAGCTTCTGAAAAATGCAGGCATAACAAGATGTTCTATGTCTGGTGACCTGGACAGTAAAAGGGTGCATTCGCTCTGTTGCCCTGGTAGATCTGTTGGGGGCAGCAGGTGAAGGAACTATGGAAGAAAGCTCCTCTGAACAGTGCCCGAGAGAGAGAGAGAGAGAGAGAGAGAGAGAGAGAGAGAGAGAGAGAGAGAGAGAGAGAGAGAGAGAGAGAGAGAGAGAGAGAGAGAGAGAGAGGTCACCAACGGCACGTCAGTGGGCAAGGGATGGCAGCCTTTGGTTGAGGGTAGGATCACCGATGAGACGTATAGCTCCCTTCTGAATGGAGTCCAGGATAGCGAGTGTAGAAGCGTCAGCAGCACCCCAGATGTGGGAGCAATTGAGATTTCGAAGCACAGAAATGCCAACAAGTGAAAAAGACTCATTACTTTGAATAACTTGGTTGTTTATTGTGATGGGTCTAGGCTAGTGTATCTCTTATGAGAAAGAAAGCAAGACTGTGATTTGGTGGGGTTGAATTGTACAAGATTTCTACTTCTCCAGTCTAATATTTTTTGGAGATCCACGGAGACAGAACCCTCCATGAGTCTCCGATCCTCATCTAATTGGGCTAAAGAGACAGGCTTATAATATTGTATATTTGAGTGGAGGGTGCTGTCGTCCGCGTAACTGTGAACTGGGTCATTGATGTGTAGAAGAAACAAAGTAGGGGCTAAAGCTGAACCTTGAGGAACTCCTGGATACAGTTTAGAGGAATGGCTATCCACGACAGCAGAAATGCTCTGGTTGGAGAGGAAATTTGCTGTCCACGTACAGAGTTTTGGTGGTAGGCCATAGGCCGGTAGTTTATTAAGCAGCGCTGCGTGCCAGACCTGGTCGAATGCTTTGGAGATGTCTAGAGCGACAATCTGGGATTCACCCTGTGACTTGACTTTTCCTTCTCCTCCGAACCTTCAAACGTCCAGAACCTCCAGAATTAATAAGTTGCCTGTTTACTCGTTTCCGACACCCACGGTACGATAGTATTTAGGGTGTGAGCCCTCGTAGTGTGTTGTTGAAATAAAAAAAATAAAAAAACTCAACAAATACCTGCAATCCTCGTAATCCTTTAAGTACCGTGACGAAAGCTTCCGACTTAATTGACCGTGACCCGACTCATTTCACTGATAACGAAGCAGGTACAGGAAACGATACATACAATAAAAGACTTTCAACGAACTGCCAGATCTCTCTGAGACCTGGGGTTGAACACACTGAGTCCCCAGAGACGATCTCCGGAGAGGTTTGTTATAAAGCCTGAAACTGATCTCGGTTTTGTGTTCCAGATGTCCTAAATAGCGCTCATTAGTAGAAATTTTTTCAAAATTCAAAAGTCGCGATCTCCTCATTAGTGATTTTTTAAAAGAAAGTTCACTAGTAAAGATGGGGAGGCTTTCTCTGTGGCTTCAAAGTGTTTGTTTTCTTCTCTGCAGCCGTTTTTTCTCTTTTTACTGCATCGCCCGGAAAAGAAAATTTCTACTGTGAAGCCACATAAGTCTGTATTTAGATCAGACTGATAATTTTGTAATTTACTTGATTAGCGAATTTTCTTGTAGAAAAATGTTCTTGTAACAGCAAATTTTCTGTTTTAACTGTTCTTACAAGAAAATTTTTTCAAGCTTTTGTGAAAAAAATACTTAGCAAGGTTTGGATTGAATTTTTTTTTATCGGAATTCATGAAAAAAATGTTTTGATGAATATATTTGTGTAAAGATATTTTTAGGGGATTTTCGTAAAGAAGTATTTTATTGATTTTTTTTCTAAAATTCTTTCAGGCAGTTTCTGTAGAAATAACATTCTTAACAAATTCTTTTAAATTTTTTGTGGATTTTTGTAGACAGCCGATTTAACATATTTTTTCTCTAATTTTCGCCGAAAATTTTTTTTTAGGTGACTTGTGTTGAAAACATTCGCTTATGATGAGATAACGACTTTGAGGTTTTGAAAAACTTCTTCAGAATAACAGAACAATCAATGAAAGCTTAAGCGAGATAAACAAATTTTTGGAATGCTTACACCGTAACACCACGATTAACATTTTTTTTTAATAGAAGCCCACTGAAATGATGAAAGAAATAAATTATTATTTACTATTATTTATTATTAATTCAAATTATACATTATGTCGTACAAAAAAGCTATGCTTGTGCTTGCACTGGGACATGATTTTGAACAGCCTCTTCTCCTAAACCTCTAAATTTCAAATTATTTTCCTCTGTCACTTTCTAATTTTCAACTAGGTTTTCTTCAGCCGCGATTCCTTTTCCCACCAACATTCCTCGACAACCGTGAATATTTAGAATCCATTTAATACAAAACCATTCCTTCTTTCAAATCAAAACTTCCTAAAAAGATTATTCTGTAGTACACAAATTTTGAGACTATTATCTCTTTTTTTTTAAATTTCAACAACACACCACGAGGGTTACAGCCTAAATACTATCATACCATGGGTGTTGACAAGAAGGAAAGAGGCAACTTGTTAATTCTGGACTTGAAGGTTTGGAGGTTCGGAGGAGAAGGAAAAACATGTGCCGGCAAGGAATTCCACAACTTGGAAGTCCTCGGGACAAAAGAGCGGGCGTAACAAGATGTTCTATATCTGGTGACCTGGACTATGGAGGAAAGCTCCTCTGAGCAGTGCCCGTCCAGATATCTATAGAATAGAGAGAGGTCACCAACGGCACGTCGGTGGGCAAGGGATTGCAGCGATGAGACGTATAGCTCTCTTATGAATGGAGTCCAGGATAGAGAGTGTAGAAGCGGCAGCGGCACCCCAGATGTGGGAGCACTATTTGAGGTTTGGTCTTATTTGTGAATTATATAAGGTATAGAGATTAGCTGGTGAAAAGTATTTGCGAGCCCGGAAGAGGAAACCTAATTTCTTAGCAGCCGCTGCTGCAATTGATGTGACATGTTGGTGCCAATTAATATTTCTGACAGGTTAATAATAATGTTTGGTGTTGAATAATGTATACTAGGTTGATGGATACCCAGTTAGCATTGAAACTTTCCAGGGGGCAAAATTGAATTCAGTTATGAGAACAATTAGGATTTTTATTTAAAAAATTTGCAACTGTTCTTCGTCTTAACATATAATGTCTTAGATTTTGATATTGCTTGTATAGTTTTCTTGTAACAATGAACATACTGATGATGCCAGCGAAGCAATAAGGAGTAAACTCCAGATAATCGATTCCCACCCGCATATTGTTGTTGGCTGTCTATTAATAACCTACCCACATGGCAAGTTTAGCCAATCTGTCTAAATAAAGACGTCAAATTAATCAGTTTTCGATCGACCATGTAGGTAAACTATAATTATATACTGGAGCTTGTATTCTAGAACACAATGTACGCAACTTTGTTAAATGTTATGTTTGATCCAGCACGTTTTTATCTGTAAATGCGTATTTAAACTTGTACTCGCCTTTTTGCTTAAAGAAATTCAATAAACCTAGAGGTTGATGCCAATCTCCGATGACCTATACTGTTCATAAAACAGCTTTGATTCCAGTTTCATTTTTTAGTGAATTTTCATTAGGAAAAGTCACTAATAGAGAGGTATCGATGGTGAGACTTTCGGAAAATTTCTCCAAATGAGCGCGAATTAGGGCCTCTGGAACCCACATCTAAGGTCAGTTAAAATGTTTATATAGGGTGGCGCATTGAATACATTATATGTGTATACATTATATGTGTATATATATATATATATATATATATATATATATATATATATATATATATATATATATATATATATATATACAGGCTGTTTCAAAAAACATGCACCATCGCTCGTGGGGCAATTCCTTACTAAAAAATAAGAAAAAAATTTACTGTGCACATGAGCCCGGAAACGCATAGTTTCCAATATACAGGGAGTTGAATTTTTTTTTTTTTTAATTTTTTATCAATAATTTCAAAACCACTAGATTGATTTTAATGAAACTTGGAACTTGAAAGTGTATTATGAAAGTGCATATTTTCAAGTGAGAATCTGCTTACAACTGCGTCAGTGGCGTGCGTACGGGGCAACTGTAAAAATATATTTGGGGAAAAATATGTGCGCCACTGTCTTTTTCCAATTTTGATACATCAGTTATGAAGCTTATTACATAAGCCACAAAAGCTACCTCTTGGTATTTTTTCGTTCAGGGTATCCCCTAGGAGATATGATTTCATAAAAAGGGGCAAAGTACCGATAAGTCGGCGTAATAATAATAATAATATATGTTTACTGCAAACATAAGAATATGAAAAACAAAACATACAGTAAACATTACAGCAATAAACGTGCAAATAACTAACCTACGTAAAACTTATTGGTGATAAACATTGAAAGTAATATTACAAACATTGTTAAAAAATGATAAATAAAAAATAAAAATAAAAAATGAAAAAAGTAATCGTAAAGACACCATGATTTTTCCAAACTCTTGTTTATTGTACATTACTCAATTGACTTTAATAACAAAGCTAAAGAAAATGTTGAAAGTGACCACCATTAGCGTCGTTACAATTATTTAACCTTCTGCGCAAAGATCTTGTTACTCTTCTGCAAATATTTTGATCTTCTCTAATGCTGTCAAATGCATATTCTATTCTTCCCAACAATTCTTCTCGTGTATTTACTGGTGTTTTATACACTATTTCTTTTAAATGACCCCACAAATAAAAATCGAGAGGATTCAGGTCCGGAGATCGAGGTGGCCATGACACCGGACCTCCACGACCAATCCATCGGGGACCGTATGTGTTGGCTAAATATGTTCTTACAACTGCTGCAAAATGTGCGGGCGCACCATCATGCTGGAACCACATTGTACCATTTCTCATAAAAAGCGGTAGTAACAACGGCAAATCATTTTGTAAAAAGTTTAAATATGATTCATGGTCAAGACGATTCGGTAGAATAACAGGACCAATTATGTGATTTTCAATAATAGCAGCCCAAATATTGATGGAAAATTGATACTGCGAATTTGCAACTCTTAGAGAGTGTGGGTTTTCATCGGCCTATGTATGTAAATTGTGAAAATTTACGATACCTTTTCGCGTAAATGACGCCTCATCAGTAAATAGTACACGTTTAGAAAAATGTTGGTCGTGCCTAAGTTTGTTTAAGAACCACTGACAAAACATTACCCTTGGTTGAAAGTCTCTAGGTAGAAGTTCCTGGATACGTGTAAAATAAAACTTTGATCCTTCAGAGTTCTGTGAACTGATGATGCCGAAATATTACCCAGTTCGGTGGCAATAATTCTCGTACTTGTACTAGGATCACGTTCAACTCTATTTAATA
Source organism: Tillus elongatus (assembly GCA_964006375.1). Classification (NCBI taxonomy): domain Eukaryota; kingdom Metazoa; phylum Arthropoda; class Insecta; order Coleoptera; family Cleridae; genus Tillus; species Tillus elongatus. The sequence goes on along the minus strand of OZ023263.1, from coordinate 246,595,047 downwards.
TTGCCTCTTCAACTCGTACAGTTCGGCGGTATCTTCTGCGTCCAGAGTCAGCTTTTAAAGGTTTTAAAGAACCAGTTTCTCTCAAATGTCTTACAATACGTGGGAAAATATTTTTGTCAGGAATTCTTCTTTGCGGATAAGTTTCCTGATAAACTCGCACAGCTTGTCTAGCATTTTGATTTGTTTGTCCATAAATTAACAACATATCAGTCAAATCCGCTGAAGTGTACTTAATGAAAACCATCTTGAGAGGAGGAAATAATATTAATGAGCAGCTCAGTATCAACAAATAACTAAAAACGAAAATACTGCACCCTATCAAAATTTAAAGAATAGCACGAAAACTCTTTTGACGCCTACAAAGCACTTCAAAATTGTAGAGTTTAGAGAACTGTCAAAAATTATAGTTTCATGGCACTTTACGATTACTGTTATCATAACTCCAACGAATCGGTACTTTGCCCCTTTTTATAAAATTAATCATATCTCCTAGGGGATACCCTGAACGAAAAAATACCAAGAGGCAGCTTTTGTGGCTTATGTAATAAGCTTCATAACTGATGTATCAAAATTGGAAAAAGACAGTGGCGCACATATTTTTTCCCCAAATGAATTTTTACAGTTACCCCGTACGCACGCCACTGACGCAGTTGTAAGTAGATTTTCACTTGAAAATATGCACTTTCATAATACACTTTCAAGTTCCAAGTTTCATTAAAATCAATCCAGTGGTTTTGAAATTGTTTATAAAAAATTTAAAAAAATAATAAAATTCATATATATATATATATATATATATATATATATATATATATATATATATATATATATATATATATAAACATATAAAAATTCAAATGGACCTTGGTTTCGGATTTTAGGGGAACAAATTTGAGCTCATATGTATATAAAAATTCGCTAAAAATATAAGCGGAAAATTACTCATTTTTACGTCACAAGAAATCAGAACATAATTTAAGTTGTATTGAAGTTTTATTTGACAGTTGGTAAAACAGTTTATTAACTAGTTATACAGGTGTCCCATCGGTGTGGGGTCTAAAGATAGCTCCTCACTGTGGCTATATTTTAAAATGCTGTTTTCTCGAGGCGATAGGTGTTCCACGAGTGCACATTTTGAAATTAATTTCATTTATACAGGGTGGCTATATACAGAGTGTTGCACCAAACTTTTATTCATACAAATGGAACATCCTATATTTATTGCAGATTTGGATTCCCCTCGCTTCATACATTACCCAAGTGAAGCTTCATTACTCAATACAGAGTGCTTTTAAAGATATCGCCATTTGTTTCTCTGAATCGACATGTATTAATCACCTGGTATCTCCCAAGAACTAATGTAACCAATCATTTTTATGATGATATACTTTCGACATGTGGTCTATTTTATTTTCATACCGAGAAGTATCCGTCAAATTAAAAATCATACACAGTATGACCCAAAACGAGAATCGAAACTTTTTCGAAATTTTCAAATAGAACGCCTTATATTTTATATCGCTATCGGGTAACTTATTTACTTCTCTATTACTTTTATTAAGCTTTCCCTATGTAAAAATCGACTCGTTTTAGTTATCCTAAGTGTTATCAGAAAATACCCTTATTTCCTCACTTATTTTCATTAATCATGTTGGCTTTGAATATGCCTCGCCCACTAACTAGCTAATAACTAATTATCTTTGGGTGATGAATAAAAGGCCTTTTCTTTCCAAACAAATACTTTATTCCTTGTCCCGACGCGTTTCGACCTTACCTAACAGGTCATCCTCAGGGGAATCTGTAATTTATAAAAGGCTTGTCAGAAAAACTGAGTTTTCCGGTAGGCTACTTCTGCGAGGGTACAACGCAGGAATATAAGATAAAATGAGGTAACAACAGCTAACCCCAACACTAAGTCAAAAAGGTTAATGGTGACTGAATACTTGTGTTCTTATAGCTTTGTAGCTTGACATGTTAACCATTAACCTTTTTGACTTAGTGTTGGGGTTAGCTGTTGTTACCTCATTTTATCTTATATTCCTGCGTTGTACCCTCGCAGAAGTAGCCTACCGGAAAACTCAGTTTTTCTGACAAGCCTTTTATAAATTATAGATTCCCCTGAGGATGATCTGTTAGGTAAGGTCGAAACGCGTCGGGACAAGGAATAAAGTATTTGTTTGGAAAGAAAAGGCCTTTTATTCATCACCCAAAGATGTCAACCCCAAACATTTTGACGTTTAGGAACAATAACTAATTAACTAATAATATTTTGACTTTGATCGACGCAAAATTGCATTAGCTTTTTTTATGATACAATCTTTTAACAAGTTAAATTAAACACAAAAGGAGGTACAGCGGTTCAAACTTTTTATTTGTGCATAGTAGAACTCTTATTTTATGGTAATAGATAAAAGCATTAAGAAATCAAACATTAGGCCCACAAATTTATTAAAACTTACAAAACATGTGAATGCAAATTCGGAGTCGTCGCTCAAAGTTTTCTTTGACTCTGTTCAACATGAGGGGGCTAATACTTCTAAAAGCAGATTGTATTCTATTTTTCATATCATGCGCAGTTGTGGTCAATTCTTCATATACTTTTTGCTTCACATATTCCCAGAGGAAAAAGTATATTGGGGTTAGGTCCGGCGATCTTGCTGTCCATAGAATGCTCCCTCCTCGACCGATAAGTAAGATCGCTAAGATAAAAACTGAAGCTGCCCCCAGATATGTGTTCTAGGGGTGCTGGTTTGCGCCTAATTGAAGTGAAGCAGGTGGTAGTGGACTTTTCCTTTACGTGATAGTAAAGGATTTTTTCACACCCGAGAAGGTACCACCCCTTACATCAAGGGACCGGTGAAGCCCCAACTGACGTTTCCGGTTCTGGTGTATGAGTCGGTTCCCTCGTAAACAAAAATTATGATGGCTCCTCGTTGTACAAAATATTCCGGAGATAAAATACTCCTCGATTCGGATCTCCGGGAGAGGGGTGTGCAGGGGGCGCCGGCATCATGATTTAACATATCTCTCTCGAATATATGTGACCTAAATTCTAACCTGAACTCCGTCCACGATTTCCTCCAGGCTAATAGGCACAAACTCCTCTTCCTCACCGAAACCCAAATCAGTGCCAAAACAGCCACTATTCACCTTAATTTCCCGGGGTATGAGCTCCTTACTTCCTTTAGATTGCATGGTGGTGTGCGCGCATACGTCCGTAGCAATCTACCCTGCACCAGACTCCCCAATTTAGGAGCTGGAAGAAAAGACATACTTTGGATGAAACTCTCTCTCAGGGCTGCAACTAAATTCATCTGTTGCATTTACCGGGGGCCTTTGCAGTCAGCAACTCTTTAGCCAATATGGTTCAGCAACCTACCTACTGTCCTCGCATCCCAACACATAGCTCAAATCCCTTGAATCTCCTTACTACAAAACCTAAATGCCTAAGACATCAGTAACCGCCCCCCTTGGTCGCTCAGACTACGGCTTGGTCACTGCTTCCTGCGAAATGATCCGAGGTCACACAGTCATCACACCCACGTAGTGTTTGGCACTATAACTCGGCGTATTGGGATAAAATGCCAGGAAACCCTCTGGCCTTGACGAGATCTCAGCAATTGTTCTCAAAAAATGCACACCAGAACTTGCTCCTGTCTTGACTCGTCTGTTTCAGTCGCTTCTAAAGTGATGTAAAAGTATATAAACACCGAATTACTAAAATTTTTAAAAAAACACAGTGTAATCCACGACAGGCAGTATGGATTACGTCAGCGCAGATCAACTGCCGACCTACTTTCCTTTGTCACCCATTCTTGGAACAAGTCAATGGAATTACAAGTGAATCCCAGATTGTCACTTTAGACATATCCAAAGCATTCGAACAGGTTTGGCACGCAGCGCTGCTTAATAAACTCCCGGCCTATGGCCTACCACCAAAACTATGTACCTGGATAGCAAATTTCGTCCCCAACCGGAGCATTTCTGTTGCCGTGGATGGCCATTCCACTAAACTGTATCCAATTAATGCAGGAGTCTCTCAAGGTTCAGCTTTAGCCCCTACTTTGTTTCTTCTCCACATTAGTGACCTCCTCTCTAGCACATCCAACCCAGTTCACAGCACGATGACGGACGACAGCACCCTCCACTCAAATATACAGTATTCTAAGCCTGTCTCTTTAGCTCAATTAGATGAGGATCGCAGACTCATAGAGGGTTCTATCTCCGTGGATCTCCAAAAAATATTAGACTGGGGAAGTAGAAATCTTGTACAATTCAACCCCACTAAATCACAGTCTTGCTTTCTTTCTCGTAAGAGATACCCCAGCCCTAGACCCATCACAATGAACAACCAAGTTATTCAAAGTAATGGGTCCTTTTCTATTGTTGGCATTTCTATGGATCGAAATCTCAATTGGCACCAACATCAATTGCAGAAGCGGCTGCTAAGAAATTAGGTTTTCTCTTCTGGGCTCTAAAATACTTTTAACCAGCTAATCTCTATACCTTATATACTTCACAAATAAGGCCAAATCTCGAATATTGCTCCCACATCTGGGGTGCCGCTGCCGCTTCTACACTCGCTATCTTGGACTTCATTCAGAAGAGAGCTATACGTCTCATCAGTGACCCTACCTTCACCAAAGGGCTGCCATCCCATGCCCACCGACGTGCCGTTTGTGACCTCCCTCTTTTTTCTAGATATCTGCACGGGCACTGCTCAGAGGAGTTTTCGTCCATAGTTCCTCCACCTGCTGCCCCCAAACATATCTACCAGGGGAACAGAGCCAATGCACACTTTTACTGTCGAGGTCACCAGATATAGAACATCTTGTTATGCTCGCTCTTTTGTCTCGAGGACGTCCAAGTTGTGGAATTCCTTGCCGGCACAAATTTTTCCTTCTCCTCCGAACCTCCAAACCTTCAAGTCCAGAAGCAATAAGTTGCGTCTTTCCTCCTTGTCGACACCCACGGTACGATATTATTTAGGTTGTAAGGCCTCGTGGTGTGTTGTTGAAATATAAAAAAAGAGAAATTTTCAAAATTCAAAAGTTGCCATGTGAATTGTTGCTACGACAATTCACTAAAACAATAACTATAAGGGAAGTCAATGTCGAGATGTGAATGCTATAGGCTGAGGATAATAAAGATATTAAATTTTCAATTTATTCCACAGTCATGCTCCAGAAAGCACGAGAGTGTAAAAATGATGATATTTTAATGCAACCAGTAATAAAAGATAATCAGTGTACGTCATCTTCAGCATCATCTTATAAATACATTAGGGTATCGCATTTAAAATTATGCCGTGCACGCAAACTTAATCATTTTCGGTCAAGTCGTTCTTCAGGATCGCCGCATGTGTCTGCCCGACCAAGATAAATGCATGTGCTTTGGTAATTATGCAATTTAATTTATCTTAATTTACGCCTCACAATCACCCCACAACAGAGCATGTAGTGTAAAGTTTGAAATATATAAATTACCCGTTCAGCAAACAAAACAACCACCAAAGGACAATGTGCGTTTTTGTTCTTTTACACCGGCAATGAATCGTATGACTCGTCCGAACACACCTTATTTGGCACTCGTAATAAATTGTAGTTTTTTACCAGCGAAAATAATCAGAATCAGCAGGCAGGAATCTCGTTTTCAAAATAAAATCACTAAAATAAAATGAAGTATCGGCCCACGCCGTATTTACATAGTAGTTATCGGTATGAGCTTGGCGGACATTAAAATTATCTTAGCTTTTTCACCGCTTTAAGTGACTTTTAATTTATCTTTTGTGACATGATCAGGGTACAGCATTTACATAGAATGTTCAACATATTGAATTTATGTAAATTGACCGTGTCGTAGGAGTCCGCAGAGCTGCAGTTCTCTCTTCTGATATTGTACTACACGATTGTTTTGTTGTTTCGCACAACCATCGTCCGTTCATTTATTCATACTGGGGGCGATATCAATAATGACATTTAAATATATTATGGGAGATAACGTTTTATAAATTAGTTAGACTGCTTGTTGCTAATAAAATACGTTACAAGCAATAATTATATCATACTTTTCAAACATAATTTTATCCATATATGAGTCATTTTTGCTTTACCAGGAGTTATATTTCCACAGGCTGCTTCGATAGTAATGGTCTAGAGAGCAGCAGTAGATTATTGACTTAAAAAATTACGACTTAGCCAAAGTATAAAATTCAGCACGCAGCAAGTGATTTATTGTAGCGAATTTTCATTAAATGATTCAAATTTGCATAACTCAATTTGTCTATAGACCTAGAAGGTTGAGTTTAGGCACGTAGTAAGGTATTTTCGAGCGCAATATACCAACCAAATTTCATCAAAATAACTGTGATATTTTTTTATATACATTTTTTTCCTGAAAAATTATTTTTTTCAACAGAAAAACAGGTCCGATAGGGATGAATAACGAACTAGTCCAAGCCATTAATAAAAGCAAGGTTCTCGCCGAGTTCTATCAAAATCGGTTAATAATTTTTTGAGTTATATATATATATATATATATATATATATATATATATATATATATATATATATATATATATATAGGGTGGCGCATTGAAAACGAAACAGACTGATTTGCGTCCAGAGAAATTTTTTTAAGAAACGCTGAAAGACGTAAATTTTAATATTGAGGGGGACATGTTCTGACATAAAACTCAACTTTGTCACATCAACCCCTTAAGGGTGGTGATAACAACCCTTATATTTTAAATAGGAAACATGAGTCGAGTGTTACATCATTTGAAAGCTCTTTCTTTTCTGAATTCAGCACACTAATTTTTTTGGAAGTTTTATCAACTCGTTTAAAAATTATTCAAAGTTGAAAATGCAAAAACGCATTTCACTCATTCTGATAAGAAATGTGCTGATAGTCAATGTTTTCTTGGTTTGTAAACAAAAAATTGACTATCAGAACATTTCTTATCGAAATGAGAGAAATGCGGTTTATTATTTCAGTTTATCGGTCGGTTTGATAATTGGTAGTACTACCGAAAATTAATTTCACAATGGTGTATTCTGTAGAAGAAAGAGTTGAAATAATTACTCTTTTTTCAAAAACAATGACTGTGCCAACCGTACCGCAAATTTGTTTAATAAACAACATCCGAACAGACATGTTAACAGAAAATACATTTTGGAGTTAGTTGCAAAGTTTCGACAAAGTGGTTTAGTAGCCAACAAAAAACGGGATCCTGAACGTGAATTTCCGGTTATAAATCAAACTACCGAGATTGAAGTTTTAGGACAAATTGCTGCAGACCCAACTTTGAGCACGAGAAAATTGGCCACTGTTTCAAACATCAAAAGAAGAACTATTCAGCGAATATTGAAGCATCATACATTTCACCCGTATAAAATTCATCTTGTAGAACAACTGAATGAAGATGATTTTGATCGGCGGCTGGAGTTTTGTGAAGTTATAACTGCACGAATAGCTGATAACGGGAACTTTCTGTTCAATATCTGTTTTTCAGAGGAGTGTACGTTTTGATTAAACTAGTCAATCGTCATAATTGTCGTTATTGGGCAGATAACAATCACAGAAATTTTCACGAAGTCCACACTCAAACTCCACAGAAATGGAATGTCTGGAGTGGCATTTTTGGATACCGTTTACTCGAACCAATTTTTCTTGATGTCAATCAGAGTGGCGAAACGTATTTGGAGTTACTAGAAGATATCGTTTACCCTCTACTAATTGACATTGTTGAAAATGATGATCGCTATCAAGAAAATCGATTAGTGTTTCAACAATATGGAGCTTCTCCCTAAGTGTTAGGGAGTTTTTGAACAGATAGTTTCCAGGACAATGGATTGGGCGTAGAGGTGCTATTAAGTGGCCCTCTAGATCACCGGATTTAACTCCTTTAGACTTATTTCTATGGGGCCATTTAAAGAGTAGAATTTACGCAACAGAACCGGAGTCTCTGGAAGAATTACGACGACGCATTGTTGAATAATGCCGTCTAATAACTCCACAAATGCTCCAGAATGTCAGAGCTCGTTTTGAACAAAATTTTTACTTTTGTATGGAAGCTGGTGGTCAACAATTTTAACCCTTACTTAACTGAATAAACATTTTTGAACGTTTGATTTTGTTTTTTAGTTTTTTTAACGAAAAATTGACTAATTAGTGCATTTATTATCACAATGAATGAAATACGTTCTTGCAATTCCAACTGTGAATAATTTTTAAACGAGTTGATAAAAAAAATTAGTGTGCTGAGTTCAGAAAAGAAAGAGCTTTCAAATGATGTAACACTCGATCCATGTTCCCTATTTAAAATATAAGGGTTGTTATCACCACCTTTGAGGGGTTGATGTGACAAAGTTGAGTTTTATGTCAAAACATGTCCCACTCGATATTAAAATTGAAATGTTTTAGCGTTTCTTAAAAAAATAATTTCTTTGGACGAAAATCGGTCTGTTTCGTGTTCAATGCGCCACCCAGTATATATATATATATATATATATATATATATATATATATATATATATATATATATATATATATATATATATATTACATACAGACTTGGAGACTACTTCTTTGGCTTCACTGTTGGGTTTAGTTTCTGTAGGTGAAGCATGTAGTCAGCGCGTAAGCTAACTGGAGCAAGCGGTCTTTATGAGTTCTAGATGGTTTAGGATGTTCTTTAACCTTTCTGTGACTAGTTTCGCTGCTGCACAGAATCCTCAGACAGATAAAACCGCCTCGACCTCGAGATGAAGGCCGTGACGGTCTTCAATTGGACGGTACTTACCTGATTCCTCTGCAGAGTCCTCGATCCGAGCAATTCTGCTCGAACACTCCCAAAAGCCTCGCATTCACACAGGTAGTGGTAGGACGTTTCCTCATCCTCGCCGCATTCCTGGCAAATGGGGTCCCTCTCTACGCCTATTAATGTGAGGTGTCTTCTAAGGGCGCAGATGCCTGTGAGCACCCCAAGGATGCGGCGAAGCGTAGGTCGACTCTTTCCGAGTGGCCAGACAGCTTTATCTCTGTCCGGCCCCTCCACGAAGACCCTCGGCTGCCTGCAGCCACCAACCGACCCCCAGTGCCTCTTCATTGCTTCCTCGGTCCACCTGTCTAAGGCGACGGAGACCGACTTTCTACTTATACCTATGGCCGGCTCCGGGCCACAGAACGGCCGCTGGGAACCAAGCCTTGCGAGATTATTCGCGACGTCATTCCCCGCCGCGCCGCAGTGTCCCGGAACCCACACTAGTTGTACTTCCCTTGTGCTGGCTAACCCTCTGAGGGTCCCCTGTGTGTCCGGGGACTAATTAAAAGAATAGGCCCAAGGGAACTCCTGCCTGTCGTAAAAGGCGACCGATTGGAAACAAACACTGGCGAAGGTTTTGTCCATGTGGGCCTGGAGGGAGGCGGATATCTCTGGGGAGTGATGTACACCCGGAATTTAAGGCCTCCACTCTGGGCTTAGAAATGGATGGTTGCCCGCGCTTGTTTGTTACTCGGGAGCGGGGTTCCGGATGGGTGCCGCCTTGGGTTGAGTGCTGGCGGGTGTCGTGTGTCTAGACCAGCCGGCGGGGGTTGACAACTCTGATGAGTGGTAAACACCCGGAGTTTGGGGCCCCCACTGTGTGCTTCGGAACGGACGGACGGCCTCGCTTGTGCGATGCTCGGGAGCGGGGATCGATTGGATGTCGCCTTGAGTCTAGCACTGGTGGGTGTCGGGTCTAGACGAACCCGGATGTGAGCTGAGATCTTTAGGGGTGGAATAAAACTAAGGGTTGAGGCCTCTTCTGTGAGCTTCGAAACGGACAAACGACCCCACATGGATGCTGCTCGGATGCAGGACTTCATGATACTGCACCGAGTCAAACACTGACGGATGTCTGGTCCAGACGAATTCAGAGATAGGTTATCTGTCTTTGAGCTTTGAGACGGGCAAGCGACTTTGCTCAGATGGCAGTACATCTGTCAAACAAAGTTTCACCTTGCAGGTGTCGTCTCCTGTCGGAAGCTCGATTTGTTGGGTGAAATTTAAGCTAACGCTGGCAGGTGTTGGACCTGGACGAACCCGGAGGTGGCTGAGGTCTCTAGGGGTGGATTACACCTGGAGACTTGGGCCTACTCTGTGAGCATCGATACAGGCTAGCGACCCCGCCTGGATGCTGCTCGAGGGCGGGACTTTATGATACCGCCTCGAGTCAATGAAACACTGGCGGGGGTCTGGTGCAGGTGAGGCTGGGGGGAGGCAGACATCTCTGGGGAGTGATATGCACCCGGAGTTTGGCGCCTCCACTGTGGCCTCAGAGACTGACAATTGGCCTCGCTTGGTTGTTACTCGGGAGCGGGGTTCCAGATGATACTGCCCTGGATTGAGGCCTGGCGTGTGTCGTGTGTCCAGACGTCCCGGGGTGCTCTGATCTCCAATGAGTGGTAAACACCCGGAGTTTGGAGCCCATACTGTGTGCTACAAAACGGACGGACGGCCTCGCTGGGGCGATGCTCGGGAGCGGGACTCGATGGGATGTTGCCTTGAGTCTCTCTAGGGGTGGATTACAACTGCAGATTAGATGCTGCTCGAGAGCGGGACTTCATGATACCGCCTCGAGGCAAACACTGACGGATGTCGGGTCCAGACGAACTCGGAGAGAGGTTATCTCTTTTTGAGCTTCGAAACGGGCAAGCGACTTCACTCAGATGGCAGTACACCTGCCAAACAAACTTTCACCCACAAGAAAAGATCGACTCCCTCAGGGAGCTGGAATTGATGGGTGAAATCTAAATAACTAGACGTGAGACACAATAGACCTAAGGTTGCGGTGGAGGGACTGGAATAGCCCACTCACAATAAAATCTTAAAAAAAAACCCTCTGAGGGCGTCAGCGCACTTCTGAACCAGTGTAGACCTGATTATGGCCGCGCAGACTGCCCGGAGGACTGCTTGGCTGTCCGAGCAGGTGTACTCCTAATACATAAATCATATCAATCATTTCTTGTCGAGAGAAATTCCTTTTAGCGTCTTGTTATAGTTCAAATACGAGAAAATAACTACTCGACAGTGTAAGTTAATGTTTGATAAGTAGTTACGATATAATACACTAATTCGTTCCTGTGTATAAATAAGCCTTTTTTCTGAAAGAACACCCAATATCTCAGTAAATACTGGCTTTAGTTATAGGGATTACTTCCTGAAACTGAAATAACATTTTTTGATGTATCGAAATTGATTATAACATACAGGCTGTTCCATTTGAATTTCTCGAGAAAACTTACTCACCCTATATACTGTTTTCAAGGAATTCTTTCTGTATTGATTGAAGTTGAAAGAAGATGACTTGTTCAGATTTTTGGCTCGATATAGTGTTGCATGCTGACATATTAATGAAGATACAGACTGTCAAATGTGGCTATGATGTTTTATAAAAGTGGTCATAACTTTTGAACGACTCTGTCTAGACCCCAACAACCATACATTGGCTGAATCGTCAGAATTAGAGAAACGCAAAAATGAAACAATATACAGTGTGTACCATTTAAAAAAAGTGAGGTTTGGGTTGTATCTAACTTATGTAATACCCTGTATATGCAAAAATAATTTTAGTTTGTAGATAACGTTAGTACCTGCAACTTTTGTTCCAATTTTTAAAAATTATTGAATCATAAAGGATAAATTGAATTTGAACGCACTGTTGGACCAGCCTGTATATGCTCAGCTTATAATTATTGTTATAAAAACTGGGATCAAAACATGTACACATCTTGGGCTCTATGTGCTAAAATTCAGTATTTAAATAATTGGGAAAGATTCCAGGTTTGTGTCTTTGTATAGACGAATATTGCCGATATGCTTAAGCCACATCTAGTAAAAGTTCCTTTATTTATGTACATTGCATCTATATGTATATGCATCTGTAATCTAATTCAAAAAGATGCCGATCCATGTTAATAAAAGTTTAAGAGCAGTCGGAGCTTCCAACAGTTTCAATAAAACTAGGTGTGTTTTATATACATCAGGAATAAATAACAATATTGCAGCCCAGTATCCTGATAGATGGCGTGATAATAGCGATAGAAAAAGGGAGTTTATGTGTCTCCTGAAGGCAGCGGCTGTAAATCATGGAGGCCGTTGTGCGTTGGAAGAGTACACAAGAATGCGACACAGCGCCGTGAACCCACACAAGTAGTTAAATAAATTATACTATCGCTACAAGAAATTAGAAACAAACCATGAGAAAACTACACTCTTTTCTCTCAGATCTTTAGTTTATACTTTTAGCGAATTTTTTTTCGTGGAACGAAAAATTCACTAATCGGGAGATCTGTGTGTGCTTATATATATATATATATATATATATATATATATATATATATATATATATATATATATATATATATATATATATTGTAACCTCCCTTAAATAAAAAGAGAATTTATAACTCGTTAATTGGCATTAGTAGTAATATATGAGGGACCTCAAGTGAACCCAAATCTGGTCAGTAGTGAGGTCACTATTTCCTATAAGTCCTACCCTAAAAAGTTTCTATCTATCAGATTTATAATTAGCAGGATTAGAAATGCTTTATAAGGTTTAAAGATCTTATTATTGTTTACTACTTACGTTGTTGTGTTGTTGCACTGCCTGAAGTCTCATATTTATCAGCGCTCCAAACTAGTGCCTGGTTACGATTATTTTTCTAACAGTTTGTTTTCGATATCTAGGAAATCGAGATCAAGAGTTCTTATAAGCGTGGTCACGGAAGGTCAAAAGGGTTTAAAGAGGAATTAATTTTCAATTAGACAGACATGTTAATGTAACAGAATATTAAATTTATTCACATGAATTGAATTTGAAATGGTGAACAAAATAAAATTAAATGGTTGGTAACTCTCAAAATCAACATTAATTACACACAAATAGAAATCAAATAAATAGCAAGAGCATCAATAAAAAATTATCAATTAACATGCATATGACAGAATAATGAGATAAATGTGGTAATATCTTACTAAAGAAATATAAGCACTTATATATTGACCTATACTGAAAATCAGATACTGTGTGTCTGCAGCTCAAAAGTACACAAATTATTCGACGTTTGTCAATTAACTTGGTTAATTTTATATTTAGATCCTGGCCAGTTGTACATGTATATATCTACGTGAAAACTCTATATTAATTATTAAAAAAACAGGTGACATTAAAGACAATGTACAGGTTAGATATTTTTACATACAAGATTTACTGATTACAATTTCAAAAACTACGTGTTTAAATTTACAAAAACAGATAATTCCCGAGATTAAAACAGGAAATTCATAATTATTCTAATAGTAACTCCCTGACATTGCCCAAAGACTGAACTTGATTGAGTGTCTTTAAAAGTTCAGATTATAAAAGTTCAGTTTCCAGATGAGTGCATAAGACCAAGTTTGCTAGTTCAGAGAAAAATTATATTGACTCACCGAATCTTCTGCCTTGAATTACCTGGTTACTCCATGGGGACGATCTCCAAATTGAATCAAATACTGGTAACTGACACAAGCCTCAGTGACTCCAACAAGAGAAAAGAAGCTGGGAAAAACAGTGATGGTTCCCATTGATGGTTACTAAGCCGGTGGATTTATTGTGTCACGTGTAAAAAACCCTTTGACAGCCAGGTTGACATTCTGAGGTCGCTTGGTGGAAACTTCGCGAATCGCAATTTAAACGTAAATGAAAGCAACACGGCAACATGTTGAAACAAAGAACCACAACTTAAGTTCCGCTTTTATGCTAACTACGATGTTTATTTAAACTCTAAAATCACTAAAATATTTCAAATAACCACTTCGCATTGTTAGAAGTCAGTAAAGGTAACAGAAAGACTATTAAAAACTCAGTTTATAAGGCAATTTGAGAGACACCTAAAGTTAATGTGTTTACGCCACAGGCGTCAGTGCCAGACTCCCTGAGGTAGAGAGCGTTCTGCTGCTCCTGACTCCTGCACGAAATTTTCAGAGTCATGAGCGTTAGTGGCTATGTGCGAGCTCTTTCTCGCCTTCATTCTTCGAATGAGATAAAACGAGACCTCCAATCGTTGGCGAAGTCACCGACGTCTTCTATACACACCTCCACAATAATGGACTCGTCCGTTGATTTGCCAACCGTTTTTCTAGATTTCATCATAATTACGTCAGCTTTTACCTAGAATTTCAGGACAATAGAGATGTTTATTTTCCCCAACAAAATGGAACGTTTTTCAATATTTAGATTTCGACGTATATTATAGGGAGTTCAGTACGCTTCTTACGATACATAATTTTTTAGCGAATTTTCATTAACATTATTTTGAAACCAAAACGTGAAATATTTAATATAGATGGGGTTTCTGGTATTATTTATAATGCTTGGGGGTTTTCTAAGTGTTTTTAAACCAGTAATGATTCCACGTGAAAACTGAATCGTTACAATATATATATATATATATATATATATATATATATATATATATATATATATATATATATATATATATATATATATATATATATATATATATATATATATATATATATATATATATATATATTTGTGTGTGCGTGTGTGTGTCACACCGATAACTCAAAATAATGGGCCGATTTTGATTAAATTAGGTGAGTACCTTCCTTTTGCAGGTGGCATGGATAAGATAGTTAGCCAAAAAAATCGGACCAGTTTTTCCGGGAAAATTTTGAATTTTCTTTCGGAAAATTTTTGGATCTCCGAAAATACCAAAATTATATCAACCAAATTTGGTACTCACGTTTACACTTACAAACTTACCCTACATGCCGAAATTCAGATTCTAAGTTCGAAGGAAAAAACTATAAGCATTTAAAGATAAAAATTGTAGGTTCCACTGGTGACCAGAGAAACGCACAAAACCTAAATATTTTATGTGGATAACAACATTTATTGGATATTACAGGCAAAGATTAAGTTTTTTTGACGCAATAAGGTAAAAAAATATCAAAAGATTCCCTTTAAAATTTTATAGTTCTTCTTCTTAAAACGTCTAAGTCGCGATTTAAAACGTCAAAATTTGCAATTTTTAGATGAACAACCTGAAACAAATACGGCTTTTGTAGAAGAAGTTTCGAAAAAAGTGTGTTTTACAAAGCCCTAAGTTACAACTTCAACCATCATCGTCCTTCAGTTTACTAAAATATTTGCAGAAAATTATTTTGAAATAGACTATTTATCTGATGCTTTGGCATTAGTTTCAGTTATAAAGTGTGTGGTTTATTAGTCTATCATGTTTAGCAAATTTTCGTAGAAAAAAATCGTTATTGGGAAGACCTCGACTTGTGAATTTTGAAAATAGTTCTTCAAATGAGCACGAACTAGCCCCCCTAAAAGAAATATCCGGGGTCAATTTCATGTTTACATGTTAACATACATACAGGGTGGCGCATTTCTCTGGCAAAGCTCAATATATCCGTTATTAAGTATACAAGATACGGAAAAATATTATATAAGTTAATCATAGGGTGATTTGAGCTGCATCTTATAAAATTACTTTGACGATCACAGGTGGACCATAAGTAGTTGGTGATACAAATTTTTATTTTTAGATTGAACACCCCTTATATTGTTCGATTTTTACATTTTCCATCAAATTGTTATGCAGGTTTGCTTTAGAGTTACTTCAATTGTTTTGCAACTTTTCACATTTTTGACATATATCAAAAATTGTGATATGGCGTTTTTACCACGAAAAGCTGGAGTCTTATGTAAATGACGCATTCAGTGAGGTTTTCGTTTCTATTATTTCATGAAAAATCAAGATGCCATGCACCGGGCGCTCTCAAATAGTGACTGAATTACAAAAAATCAAGCTGTCGTAACTCTATTGTTTTAAATAGAACAGTCTATATTTTACGTTCCAGAAGTAAAGGGCATAATAATAAATGTTTACCAAGTTAATTACAAAAAATGTTTTCGGATTTTCGTGGAAAAATTGTTTGTAAATTTGTAGCGCAAAAAACCTTTTTGGGAGTTTTGTCGAAAAGCTTATTTGATTAAATATGGCACATTATTGTTTCTGCTATATATGTTATACTAACCAAATTTGATACCTGTTTTCTTAAAAAAATATATATAAAATAATTTTTTTTTTTTATGAAATTATACTACCATAATGTACTTGCTGCGTCTAGACTTTTTAGCGAATTTTTTTTAATTCGCTCATAGGGAGATCTGTGTTTATATATATATATATATATATATATATATATATATATATATATATATATATATATATATCCGACCGATAACTCAAAAGTGGCTTGGATAAGTTCGTTAGCCAGGAAAATCGGACCAGGTTTTACCGGAAAATGTTGTGTTTTCTTCCTAAAAAAATTCATATCTCCGTAAATAACAAAAGGGCAACCAAATTGGGTACGCGTGTTTGTATTATAAAGAGTAAACTCTGTACCAAAATTTAGGTCTCTAGCTTTAAAGACAACGAAGTTGTGGGCAGTTAAATAAACAAATTTTGGAGTTTTCCTCAAAACGTCAAACTCGCAATTTTAAACGTCAAAATTGGCAATGTTTAGGCAAATAATGTGAAACAAATACCGATTGTGAAAAGAAAATGTTGCAAGAAGAGTGTTCTGCAAACCCTTAAGTTTCAGATTCAACCGTCATTGCCCTTCATTTTACTAAAATATTTACAAAATATCCATTTCAAATAGACCCTTTCTTTGATGCTTTGGCTGTCAGTTTAGTTAAGTTGGTGCCTTTTTGGATATTTATTTATAGGTTTTGTGAAGTTTATGGTTTAACGGTCTCTAATTTTTTTTAGCTAATTTTCGTAGAACAAATTTGTTAATGCATTTTTGCATTTTTTATCGAAATATGATGCGTTTGTCAGAAAAAAATCTGGACGCAGTAAGTGCGTTTTGGTAGTGAATTTTCGGTAAATTTGCAGATTAGCTCCCGAACGATTTTCAAAAAACTGTTTTCAGAAACCTGCCTAGAGCCCCCTCCTGGATCCACAAAACCCAAGAAAAATAATTTCTTGTACACACCTCCCAAGGAAGTTACGGGACCAGGAGTGAATATGGGTGCTGGGCGGGGTAGGTATTAAAAAGGAAATATGAGCAGAAAATGTGAATAAAACGGGCTTGAAAGTTGTCTTTTTCACATCTTGAAGCCATATCCCTCTTAAACCCCGCCTACCCCGCACAGCACCCCTATTCCCCCAAAAAATTTCTTGTTTACACTCCCCAAGGAAGTTACGGGACCAGGAGTGAGTAGGAGTGTATAATTTTTTAAGTTAATTTTCGTAGAACAAATTCGTTAATGCATTTTTGAATTTGTTATCGAAATGTGATGCGTTTGTAAGAAAAAGATCTAGACGCAGTAAGTGCGTTTTGGTAGCGAATTTTCGGTAAATTTGCAGTTTAGCTCCCGAACGTTTTTCAAAAAACTGTTTTCAGAAACCTGCCTAGACCCCCCCCTGAATCCACAAACCCCAAGAAAAATTTCTTGTTCACACCCTCCAAGGAAGTTACGGGAACAGAAGTGAGTAGGGGTGCTGAGCGGGGTAGGTAGTAAAAAGGAAATATGAGCAGAAAATTCGAATAAAGCGGGCTTGAAAGCTGTTTTTTTTTCACATCTTGAAGTCATATCCCCCTTAAACCCTGCCTACCCCGCACAGCACCCCTATTCACTCCCAGTCCCATAACTTCCTTGGGGGGTGTGAACAAGAAATTTTTCTTGTGGTTTGTGCATCCAGGTGGGGTCCTAGTAATGTTTCTGAAAATAATTTGTTGAAAAGCGTTTGGGAGCTAATCTGCAAATTTACCGAAATTTCATTAAATCCTTCAAATTTCAATAACTCAATTTGCTATTAGCGTAAGCTTTGTTGGTTAAAAAACCAACATTTAAGTTTATTTTCGGAAAATTTTTGTATATTTTCAAGCCATAAGTAATTTTGATAAATTATAGTACATTGTTTCTACCATATAGGCTATACCGGTAATCAGATTGATGCCTGCTTGCATTTGCTATTAAAATCATTTTTATGGAAATTCACTTCTATAACGCATTTGCTGCACCTAGTCTTTTGAAAAATGTTTATATATTTTCAAACATGTAAGGGTGAACGTTTTTTTTTTTTTGGTATATATTAAATAATAGTGAACGCAACCCTTCGATGACACAAGGTTATAGCCCTCTTATTAAACAATAGAAGTAACCTATTATAATAATAACAATCGACTAACGGTCACATAATATAATTACATAGCTCAACAATCAATCACCAGTCGATATATTACTTAGCAGTTGTGTTATCTACTTAAGAGTAATCATGCAACAGGCAAAAGGTTTATTACTGGTCAGAATGATGGCAAAGTCTTAATGTACGGGCGTAATGAGTCGGGCGAGCGGGTGCCAAATGTGTCCAGTAACAACATCACTAACCTGTAATTAAAAATATACCTGAACACACCATTGTTCATCTAAAGCACAACCTAACATATATACGAGGGGCATTCAATTATTAGTTCATTAATCAATTACCAATTACACGCTCCACTGAGCGACTCAACATCAATGACTATTTATACTCAAAGCCCCTTTGAGCAAGCTAACTTTAAGAGCAGTTTGGACATAACGCTCCACTGAGCAACTTCAACATAAACAGCAGTTCCTATTCAATGCTCCACTGAGCAACATTATAAACTCTTAACAACGCACATCAGTGCCTCAGAACTGCTTCTCAACAATGTCTCTAAGCTTCTCATAGCTTCTCAAACAATAATTACTCAGACAATAATTACTTAAACAATATTTACTCATATAATAGTTTCTCAGACAATATCTAAACAATAGTCAGTCAGACAGTAATCCAAACAATAGTTACTCAGATAATATTTAGACAATAGTTACTAAGATAATAATTAGACAATAGTTCAACCTGTGTGTTTAGTTGGGTGCTGCACCCGGCACTGGGTCCGCGCCGGCTTCCAGGAGTGCAATGAGGCAGCAATTGCCTCACCTAGAGTGCTCGCCTACAGCCAGAGTCAAATACTGAGAGGTGCAATGGGCACAAAGGGCCCGGCCAAACAATGTGCCACTCCCCAATATCCACTCCTATACTGGTCCTGACTGTGCAGTGAGACAACGATGCCTCGGTCTAGCCACCAGATCGGCTCTCAAACGCAATCACTGAGTTGCCTCCGTGAATACTGAGAACTGCAATGGACACAACGTTGAAGTTACGCTATATCCCTCTCCAATATCCACGCCTACACTGCTCCTGGCTGTGCAATGAGGCAACGACCTCAGCCTAGCTACCATTTCGGCAAATACAACGCTTACACTGGTCCTGACTGTGCAATGAGGAAACGACCTCAGTCTAGCTACCATTTCGGCTATCAATGCAACAACCGCGGTGCTGTTACGTAACCTGGGTCTAAGCCCAACGCCCACCAGCATGATACCCTACTGGGTGAACAAACAGCGAAAGTGTCCCGCACACCTTTCAAACTATCATCACTTTACTTACAACCAGACTTTACTTTATTTGCTTACTGCAAACTGACATACTCAACAATATATTAATTCATTAATATTGGCCTAACCTCGTATAAATAACAAACTCAATTTCAACTTAGCTAATTATCAAATTATTTCATAAAGCCCCTTTATTTGAATAAAATAATTACTTCTCAATTTATAACTTATCTTCCTATAAATAATAAACGTAATCTAACTTAGCTATTTCTCAAATTATTTCATAAAGCTCCTTTATTTGAATATGATAATTACTTCTCAATCTATAACTTAAACAAATAAGAACAGGCACAATAAACAAACAACAAGTCATGTTCAATGAGCAATAACTCACCTGAATAAATGTATATATAACGTGCACTGTAAATTTCACTAATATCGAGCATATTTTAATGCAGCCCTGGTCATGGCTAACGTACAAATGTTAAACTAGATGGATGACAAAAACGTCCCCCAGAATGTTTCTTCGAACTATTTCTCAAGTGTACAGATAACTGCAGCATGAATAGGACGAGGCCCTTCAATCTAAGAGAGATAGTATTAAGACGCTATCTGAACTACATTGCAACCCCACGGCATGTGTTTCGTTCCGTAAACAATATTTAAGCCGCATCTGGCTCAACTAACACTTTAGTTTTAAAGGAACCACATAAAACTTAACGTGAAACTTGTTCACATATTGCCGTGTCTATTTAATACCGACAGAGAATTTTCATAATAAAATAGCCTTATGAGCAGGGTGAGAAAATACATTACTTACAAACAATAAATTTATTTCGAAATATGGTACATTGTTTCTACTATATAGGCAACCAAGTTTGATGCCTGCTTTCATCAAAGAAAGACATTTGCCATTAAAAATATTTTAAATAAAATTCGCTACCATAACGCACTTGCTTCGTCCAGAGATTTTTTAAATACAACATGTAAAAATTCACGTGAGTGTTTCAACTACTGTCGACCTGACAAGCATGTGATTCCTGTAATTTTTCACTGATTGATAGTACATATTTCACACTTACTTATTTTATTATTTCTTAGCAGTTATGTAAAAGGTAGTATTTCTTAGCAGTTATGTTTTTGAAGTTAAGTAATAATATATAACATAAAATTGAAAACATCACACACCAAATTCCTGAAAACTAATATTTCCTACACCATAAACAACCTGATGGTCTTAGTAACATTGTTCATAGGTACAATAACACCATAACCATAGTTCATTAGAATGTATACACACATACACAAAATACAAGACCATATAATATATATTTAAGCACATATAACCAGAAGAAAAGTGTCTTTTATTATTCGTATTAAGTCACCGTCTCATTGTTCTCTCAATAATGGCCCCTTTTGTATGAGCCTGATTTACATATTCTAGTTCCGTGCTATTGTGCCTCACTGTCAGACATATAACATGTTCATTATGACCATGTTAGACCTCTTTATAAATTCCACCTTACAGAACTAGTGTCAACTTATATTTGATTATGGAATTCTGCTCGTTAACCGTCTAAACCGCGATTAGAGCCAAGAGTACACTCTCTTTAAGACAATGTTCTTATTGTACGTGTAAAACTTCAGTTCTTTATGGACACTTAGAGATGAAAATGTTTCGTGAGATGTCTGGTTAATACTCACATAACAATGTTTGATTCTGTTCAGGTGTCAGTGCAAGACAAAATTGTACAATCACCAATAGACAATTATTTTCTTAATAGGCGATATTGATATAGGTCAACAGAAGGTGCTGCCTTTGAATTTATGAAATACAGGTGTTTCAAAAATGTTGGTCTATGTTACAGGCGCACATTCAGCACAAAAATATAAGACTATTTTTTCATATAAACATGGGTCCGCAAATGCTTAGTTTTTAATTACAGTGTGTTAAAGTTATTTGTGTGTTTCACGAATAAGTCTGAGTCAAGTTAAAATTTTGGCGTGAAAGTTGGCATGCGGGGGCTTTTGAGGGCAAGATATTTAAATATGTTATTGTTAATAACACTGCTGGCAGAGGGCGCCACCTGTAAGACATGGCTTGCATTCAATTGGCTATAATTTTTTGACACCCAGTAATATTGAGCTACCGTATAGCTACATTGCAGCCCTTATCAATTGTAAGCAAAAAATGTATATTTTATTTAAATCTCCCAGACACACCATTTTCGAGATATTTCAATTTTTGTATGTCGATGTCGCTTAAAAATTAATTTTTCTCACTTAATTAATTGTATATTCTGCAAATTTTAACAACAAATAAAAAAGTTTATAACATTTTATAATACCTGACTACAATAAATGTTCAAAATGGCCACCCTCCACTTCAATACACTTTCGTATTCTGCGGAGCATACAACGTCGTACTCTGTGAAATATTTCTGGTGTATTTCTAATTTGTTCGCATCCAAGTACAATTATTTGCTGCAGATCACCAACATTTTCAACATTTGCTTAATAAACAATACTTTTGAGATGCCCCCATAAATAAAAATCCATAGGATTTATATCAGGGGATTGAGCCGGCCATGGCTGAGGTCCACCGCGTCCGATCCATCTGTGTCCAAAAGTATTGCTTAGTTAATAGCTAATTTCTGACATTTAGGGCGAAATGTGGGGGGGGGGGGGGGGCGTCATGGATAAACCACAGGTTATGTCTTATGCCAATAGGTACATTTTCTAATAACCCAGTTAGTTGGTTTTGCAGGAATTCAAGATGTCAAAATTTTAATTTGACTCAGACTTATTCGTGAAAAACTGACAAAAACAAATAACGTTACCACGCTGTATTTAAAAAACTAAGCATTTGCGGACCCATGTTTATATGAAAAAATAGTCTTATTTTTCCGTGCTGAATGTGCACCGGTAACATGGACCATCATTTTTGAAACACTCTCTATATTAGTAAAGAAATATATAAGAATAAGTATGCATCGGATTTTTCCTGTGTTGATCTTCATATTCCTCTTCTCTAAAGCCTTCTTCCATACCTCCAATTTTTTTCGCAGATCGTCCTCATTTTTCGCATAGATTACTATATTATCACCCAACACACACTCTGTAATACCCACTGCCTATAAATTTCTTTTATTTTTTATTTTTTTATTTGAACAACGCGCCACAAGGGCTTACAGCCTAAATACTATCGTACCGTGGGTGTCGACAAGGAGGAAAGAGGCAACTTGTTAATTCTGGACTTGTGCATTCGCTCTGTTCCCTAGGTAGATCTCTTGGGGGCAGCAGGTGAAGGAACTATGGAAGAAAGCTACTCTTAGCAGTGCCCGTGCAGATATCTATAAAAGAGAGAGAGGTCACCAACGGCACGTCGGTGGGCAAGGAATGGCAGCCTTTGGGTAAGGGTAGGGTCACCGATGAGACGTATAGCTCTCTTCTGAATGGAGTCCAGCATAGCGAGTGTAGAAACGGCAGCGGCACCCCATATATCGGAGCAGTATTCGAGGTTTGGCCTTATTTGTGAAGTATATAAGGTATAGAGATTAGCTGGTGAAAAGTATTTGCGAGCCCGGAAGAGGAAACCTAATTTCTTAGCAGCCGCTACTGCAATTGTTGTTGGCAGAAATGCCAACAGGTAAAAAGGACTCATTATTTTGAATAACTTGGTTGTTCATTGTGATGGGTCTACGGCTGGTGTATCTCTTATGAGGAAGAAAGCAAGACTGAGATTTGGTGGGGTTGAATTGTACAAGATTTCTACTTCCCCAGTTTAATATTTTTTGGAGATCCGCGGAGACAGATCCCTCCACGAGTCTGCGATCCTCATTCAATTGAGCTTAAGAGACAGGCTTAGAATATTGTATATTTGAGTGGAGGGTACAGTCGTCAGCGTAACTGTGGACTGGGTTGGATGTGCTAGAGAGGAGGTCATTGATGTGGAGAAGAAACAAAGTAGGGGCTAAAGCTGAACCTTGAGGAACTCCTGCATTAATTGGATACAGTTTAGAGGAGTGGCCATCCACGACAACAGAAATGCTGCATGCCAGACCTGGTCGAATGCTTTGGATATGTCTAGATCGACAATCTAGGATTCACCGTGTAGTTCCATAGACTTGTCTAAGAATGGGTGACAAAGGAAATGAGGTCGGCAGTTGATCTGCGCTGACGGAATCCATACTGCCTGTCGTGAATTAGACTGTCTTTTTCAAGAAATTTTAGTCATTCGGTGTTTATATACTATAGAAATAGGCCTGTAGTTGCTAGGAAGAGCTTTGGATCCTTTCTTGTGGACGGGTTGTACTCGAGCAGTTTTCCAGTTACTAGGGAATATGCCTCTATTGTAAGATGTCTGAAACAGACAAGTCAGGGCAGGAGCAAGTTCTGGCGCGCATTTTTTCAGAACAATTGCTCGGATGTCGTCAAGGCCAGGGGCTTTCCTGGTATTAAGAGAAGCGATCATCTTTCGTACCTTTTTAGTTTTGAAAATGATATCCGACTTTTTATGCGCGACATTGGGGACTGTTGGTGGTTGAACATTTGGAGGTGAGTTGATAGTAGAATTGCCGGCGAACAACGAGGCAAAAAGTTCAGCCTTGCCCAGGGCAGTAGAAACAATTTCATCCCCTGAGACAAGAGGTGGGAACGTGTTCTTGCAGAAATTATTCCCAATAGATTGAGCAAGAGTCCAGAAGGTTTTGCTGACGCTGGAGTTTAAGAGGACTTTGTTTATGATGTGGTTATTAAACGAGTTTTTTTCCTCAGAAAGGATGCGGACATAGCCGTTTCATACGTCGTTAAAATTGGACATTTTCGATGACGTTTTTCGGGATATCAGAGGGGTCAGGATGAGAGAAGCAGACAGACGCCTATGGAAATGTGGGAAAGTAATCCCGCATGTCGCCCCAGTTCGCGGAGTTGTAGGGTGAACTCTATTGGAAAATACAATTTAATTGTGAGTCTACGCCGTTTCTTTTAACTGTGAGGCCGGGAACATTTGATGCCTTCCTCGTATCAAGTTTACGTATCTGATGATTGAGTGAGCAAAACTTCACGTTTTTCAGCGTAACTGACATAATAAGAAGACAGGAAACACAAAGTATCGCTAGATGTTTGCTTATAAAGTGTGCTTGTAATAATTTGCCTGCGTTTTACAGAAGTAGCTGCAAAAGACAAAACGATATATATTAGGTTTTAAATGAGATGGGAAATAAGCTTGACATAACATGTAAGTTTGTAGTACATAGAATCCCTAATTACTGAATAAATATTCAAAACCGAGTGAAATATGCTGGGAGCAGAACATTTATGTACACGGTTCCACTGGTAGTACGCACGTTTTTCACGATAACGACTACGTCTTTAGTTTATGTCTTTTTATCTAACCATCTACATCTCTTTAAACACCCTGATATGTCAGGAATTCTTCTTTCGCAAGATATGAGGTCTATAAAATTCCCAGAAACAAAGGAATACGTACTGACTGTTGAACAAAGAACAATTTTAATTACTGTAGCTACCCTCGGCAAGTGCGGCTTGCTGTTTTATGGTGCTTGTATGATGTGTTTGGTAAAAAGCGAACTACTACAGGAATTTTAACAGCCAATAGATGATACAAGCAGCCCATGCGAGAACGCTTTTACAAAGCCTCCTGCTCTGGTCAAACCTAAAATACCGCACATATTTCGTTAGCTAGACATTTTTACGTAGTTAATTAGCCTACAAAATAACAAATACCAGTTTCTTATACACAATAACACGTTGCACGATAATTTTGGTTGGTATTCTTTTGTATGCGTTCCGAAACTAAATCAATGTGTTGCGAGTGGTTTTTTATGGCAGGTTTAAGCCACAAGAAGTGTTTTATTATTTCTGTTGCATATATAACGTGTAACAATTATTCTTCGAAAAATATAAAAAAACTAATTTTTTATCCACTCTGAGAAGACCCAGTATTTACCTTATCACAAGGCTTGGATTTCTATGCAAACTTTTTAGGTCAATATAAATTCTTATCTTCCTCTGAAAATGTTGACTGTGTCAACGAAACGATCGTAAGGTCTCTGAAATAAGTGTTGTGGTGATTTGGGTTTCTCAAAGTGTACTTATTAGTGCTCATCACAGGTTCCAGTTTTCACATAGCGCATTTATATGCAGGAAACTTAAAAAAAATATACACCAACTTGAACAAAATATGCACAAAAATATTGATATAAACAATGCATAAAAAAATCATAGTATACCAATAAAACAAGTTTTTAAAGGTCTAAGCTATTAATTTTATTCACAATCAATACCACATAGGACCCTAATTATATAATTACTCAATTATTTATTAATATTATTATTAAAATTATTACTATTAACAGATATTATTAAGTCGCGCTCTAAATTATCTATTTTGGAGGATTGCCTTCTCTCAGTTAGTAAGTTTTTATACGAAGAAAAACTCCGTTCTACGTCGACTGAGGTAATTGGAGAATATTTTAAGCTTGAGAATATGGTGGGGTCTACATTGTTTAAATCGTCTGAAAAATCTCCATCCAGAGCTTCTGTAATCTGCGTTAACTTGGTAAAACCCTTATTTTTTGTGAGTCTTTCTGATAATTTTTTTGTAATTTGTTTTGCAACATGCCCATTTGCTTTATCAATTGTTTCTTTGAAATGTTCTATTAATTTAACTGATTCAGTTAGCAAAACATTTTGCTGCTGAAATTTGTTTATAGTTTCTGTAACTATTTTATAATTACTGTTTATAAAACATAATTGCTGGCTCAATTTGGAGCCCTTTAAAATAATTTTTGCTTGTTTCACTGACGCACCTGCTTCATCTACAAATTCAAACATTACCTCCGTGATTTCTCAAAATGTTCAAAATACAATAAGGCAGCCTCGATCCAAGTTCCCCATCACGTGATTACAGGTCTAGGAGGTAATGGTACGCCAGGCAGAACTTCTCTATATCTTTGAACTCGTAAAGGAGCTTTGATGAACACTTCTTTCATATTATTAATAAATTAATTGACTGAAGGAAATTGCTGTCTAATTTCTTCTGCTACCCTGTTTAACCCGTGAGCCAGGCACGTACAATGAATTAAGTTGTGTTAAATTATTTTTAAATGAATTACAATTTTGACCATATATGAAGCAGCATCGCTAGGCAGTAATAAAACTGTATCAACTGGTAGAGTCTCTGGTAAAAACACGTTTGACAGACCCTCTTGAGTAAATCGTGTTATAGTAATATTATTTGTTTTTTCTCATTCTCTGACTGCAATTAAATAAGGTCTAGATGAAAAAACTTCAGTTAGGATGCCTATCATTAAATTAGCAATATGTCTACCACAAACATTTTGAGTTTAATGTACTAAAATGTAACAAAAATTATTTTTTATAACAGTTTTTCTTCTGAAAAATTTTCTAAATAGCATTTGTCAACCATATTTTTTCTCCAAGTACTTTCATCTGGTATAGACTGTTTATAATATTTTTTCAAAAATGACTTAAAATCAGTGTTATATAATTTATTCAGTGGAATGTAAGAAGCAACCATTGCTTTGCGTGAGTCAAATTTAAAGGTATCCTCTTCTGCTTTCTCTGTTTGGTTTCCCAAACATTCGCGTATTGATGCTTGGGATGTATTATTTATGTTAATATGTGTATGGTTCGTGGATTGTAGTTACCGCTACTTTCGTAATTAAAATAGAACTCTATTGTGTTATGGAATAAAATCTCTTGGAAACACTTAACGTAGTTATATATTTAAAAACAATAAAACTATATACTATTGATATACGTGTAATACCACAAATGCACTCGGTGCATAAGCTCTTCGAAGCTGATGTGTTAAACGAATAGACTTTAAAGCCATATAACATATATACTAATGATATGCTCTATATATAGGCGGAACGTGTAATAGCACGAATGCACTCGGTGCAGAAGCTTTTCGAAGCTTATGTGTTGAACGAATAGGCTTTAAAGCCATAAAACCTATATACCAATGATATGCATTATATATAGGCTGAACATGTAATAGCACAACGCGTGCTCGTGTACAAATCCAATGCACTCGGTGCAGAAGCTTTTCGAAGCTGATGTCATGAACGAATAGGCTTTAAAGCCATAAAACCTATATACTAATGATATGCATTATATATAGGCTGAACGTGTAATCGCACAACACGTGGTCGTGTACAAATCAAATGCACTCGGTGCAGAAGCTTTTCGAAGCTGATGTCATGAACGAATAGGCTTTAAAGCCATAAAACCTATATACCAATGATATGCATTATATATAGGCTGAAAGTGTAATAGCACAACACGTGGTCGTGTACAAATCAAATGCACTCGGTGCAGAAGCTTTTCGAAGCTGATGTCATGAACGAATAGGCTTTAAAGCCATAAAACCTATATACCAATGATATGCATTATATATAGGCTGAACGTGTAATAGCACAACACGTGGTCGTGTACAAATCCAATGCACTCGGTGCAGAAGCTTTTCGAAGCTGATGTCATGAACGAATAGGCTTTAAAGCCATAAAACCTATATACTAATGATATGCATTATATATAGGCTGAACGTGTAATAGCACAACACGTGGTCGTGTACAAATCAAATGCACTCGGTGCAGAAGCTTTTCGAAGCTGATGTCATGAACGAATAGGCTTTAAAGCCATAAAACCTATATACCAATGATATGCATTATATATAGGCTGAAAGTGTAATAGCACAACACGTGGTCGTGTACAAATCAAATGCACTCGGTGCAGAAGCTTTTCGAAGCTGATGTCATGAACGAATAGGCTTTAAAGCCATAAAACCTATATACCAATGATATGCATTATATATAGGCTGAACGTGTAATAGCACAACACGTGGTCGTGTACAAATCAAATGCACTCGGTGCAGAAGCTTTTCGAAGCTGATGTCATGAACGAATAGGCTTTAAAGCCATAAAACCTATATACCAATGATATGCATTATATATAGGCTGAAAGTGTAATAGCACAACACGTGGTCGTGTACAAATCAAATGCACTCGGTGCAGAAGCTTTTCGAAGCTGATGTCATGAACGAATAGGCTTTAAAGCCATAAAACCTATATACCAATGATATGCATTATATATAGGCTGAAAGTGTAATAGCACAACGCGTGCTCGTGTACAAATCAAATGCACTCGGTGCAGAAGCTTTTCGAAGCTGATGTCATGAACGAATAGGCTTTAAAGCCATAAAACCTATATACCAATGATATGCATTATATATAGGCTGAACGTGTAATAGCACAACGCGTGCTCGTGTACAAATCAAATGCACTCGGTGCAGAAGCTTTTCGAAGCTGATGTCATGAACGAATAGGCTTTAAAGCCATAAAACCTATATACCAATGATATGCATTATATATAGGCTGAACGTGTAATAGCACAACGCGTGCTCGTGTACAAATCAAATGCACTCGGTGCAGAAGCTTTTCGAAGCTGATGTCATGAACGAATAGGCTTTAAAGCCATAAAACCTATATACCAATGATATGCATTATATATAGGCTGAACGTGTAATAGCACAACGCGTGCTCGTGTACAAATCAAATGCACTCGGTGCAGAAGCTTTTCGAAGCTGATGTCATGAACGAATAGGCTTTAAAGCCATAAAACCTATATACCAATGATATGCATTATATATAGGCTGAACGTGTAATAGCACAACACGTGGTCGTGTACAAATCAAATGCACTCGGTGCAGAAGCTTTTCGAAGCTGATGTCATGAACGAATAGGCTTTAAAGCCATAAAACCTATATACCAATGATATGCATTATATATAGGCTGAACGTGTAATAGCACAACACGTGCTCGTGTACAAATCAAATGCACTCGGTGCAGAAGCTTTTCGAAGCTGATGTCATGAACGAATAGGCTTTAAAGCCATAAAACCTATATACCAATGATATGCATTATATATAGGCTGAAAGTGTAATAGCACAACGCGTGCTCGTGTACAAATCAAATGCACTCGGTGCAGAAGCTTTTCGAAGCTGATGTCATGAACGAATAGGCTTTAAAGCCATAAAACCTATATACCAATGATATGCATTATATATAGGCTGAACGTGTAATAGCACAACACGTGGTCGTGTACAAATCAAATGCACTCGGTGCAGAAGCTCTTCGAAGCTGATGTGTTGAACGAATAGGCTTTAAAGCCATAAAACCTATATACCAATGATATGCATTATATATAGGCTGAAAGTGTAATAGCACAACACGTGGTCGTGTACAAATCAAATGCACTCGGTGCAGAAGCTTTTCGAAGCTGATGTCATGAACGAATAGGCTTTAAAGCCATAAAACCTATATACCAATGATATGCATTATATATAGGCTGAACGTGTAATAGCACAACACGTGGTCGTGTACAAATCAAATGCACTCGGTGCAGAAGCTTTTCGAAGCTGATGTCATGAACGAATAGGCTTTAAAGCCATAAAACCTATATACCAATGATATGCATTATATATAGGCTGAACGTGTAATAGCACAACACGTGCTCGTGTACAAATCAAATGCACTCGGTGCAGAAGTTTTTCGAAGCTGATGTCATGAACGAATAGGCTTTAAAGCCATAAAACCTATATACCAATGATATGCATTATATATAGGCTGAACGTGTAATAGCACAACACGTGGTCGTGTACAAATCAAATGCACTCGGTGCAGAAGCTTTTCGAAGCTGATGTCATGAACGAATAGGCTTTAAAGCCATAAAACCTATATACCAATGATATGCATTATATATAGGCTGAACGTGTAATAGCACAACACGTGCTCGTGTACAAATCAAATGCACTCGGTGCAGAAGCTTTTCGAAGCTGATGTCATGAACGAATAGGCTTTAAAGCCATAAAACCTATATACTAATGATATGCATTATATATAGGCTGAACGTGTAATAGCACAACACGTGGTCGTGTACAAATCAAATGCACTCGGTGCAGAAGCTTTTCGAAGCTGATGTCATGAACGAATAGGCTTTAAAGCCATAAAACCTATATACCAATGATATGCATTATATATAGGCTGAACGTGTAATAGCACAACACGTGCTCGTGTACAAATCAAATGCACTCGGTGCAGAAGCTTTTCGAAGCTGATCTCATGAACGAATAGACCCTGTCCAGGTCTTGAACATTGCAGGCACCCTCTCTACGATGGGACATGCGTACAATCCACTGCAGTTATGGCAGCTTGTTTGTGACATACAACACTGCAGTCTAAAAAAACTAAACAATTTAAATTTCGTTTTTCACAATTTCTTTGATGCAGATGTGTCTTACAATGTTGGTCTATGAGATATTTCCTTGCGCTTGAAACCTGTTCGAAAAGAAATTAATATATCAGATCTCTCTCGGGTCTAGAGATGAACACACTGAGACCTTTAAGACGACCCATAGCAAGATTCGGGGAGTAGGCAGATTGCCCCGTAATGGAGCTACCACAACCTAACTGATCCTTATCCACTGCTCTAAAGAGTAGGTAGATTGAGTTCATTTCCTTTCATATTCACTTAACCCCTTGAAAATGACTCTAAAATAGGAGCCGAAACGTCGAGTTTTAATAAATCCTGGACGCGGTTCAACCCGAGAATCAAGTAAATCTCATATTTATATTTTAACTTATAAAAATTAGAGCCTCGGTGGTTCAGTGGTAAGAACGTGTGCCTCTGAACTGAATGGTACTGGGTTAGATCCCAGGGTACCCCTTTCACTTTTTCAGTACATACTGTACAATGAACATCAACCGAGGTTCTGGCATTGTATTTGAGCAAGTTGAATGTCTGCACGTTCCGCCCTTCGGAGGGGGCGTAAAGCCGTCGGTCCCGTGTCCATGCGATGTTGGACACGTTAAAGATCCCTACCCGCCTTACAGAAAGGCAGGTGTTCGGCAAAATTTCCAGGATAGTGAGGTGAAACTGCTCCCTGGCGTCGGTGATTGGCCATACTCGCGGAAATAGGCCGACGATAAAGAAATAAAACACACACACAACTTATAAAAATTGAACCTGACCTTGAACGGATATTGGTTTCAGTG
Organism: Tillus elongatus; assembly: GCA_964006375.1. Lineage (NCBI taxonomy): Eukaryota > Metazoa > Arthropoda > Insecta > Coleoptera > Cleridae > Tillus > Tillus elongatus. The sequence continues at coordinate 246,563,444 of OZ023263.1, read as the reverse complement.
GGCCTACTTCGAGCCTATTTAAAAATTCGCTAAAAAGACGACAAATGAGTATTGGCTTGGCTCCTGGTAAGTTACTACATACAGACTTGGAGACTACTTCTCTGGCTTCACTGTTGGTTTTTGTAGGTGAAGGACGTATCCAGCGCGTGAGCTAACTGGAGCAAGTGGCCCTTATGAATTCTGGAAGTTCTAGGATGTTCTTCGATGTTTCTGTGACCATAGTTTCGCTGCTTGATAGCATTCTCAGACAGATTAAAATTGAATTAGTACGAAATCATGACAACTACAAATAAAGATCTGTTGCTATGTTATGATATGATGTTTTGATCAAAAAATTTATCAAATTGAAAATAAAATGAAACACAGATGACAGATGAGGCTTCCAAAATGTCTATGTGATGTATGTCAATATTTAACATAAAAATAGAACTAGCCTATAATAACTATGATAACAGTTACAACAATAAAATAACTAAACAATAACAGTATAAAAGCAGTCTCTATACAACGAAAATATCGACATACATCAACTCACTATTTTATTACAACTTTTTTGAAAGAATAGTTGAATTTATTTTCTTTGATTTATTTAATTAGAAAGAAGAATATCCAAGAAAGGGGAATTCATTAAATCAGTTTAGATTTGTCAGGGTGGTTATTTCTAAATGCAGAAATATGTTCTTTGTATCGGGTGTTAAAATTTCTAGAAGTTTCACCTATATAGATTGCCTTACAATGTGTACAAGCCAATTCTAAAAACTCCAGCTTTTGTCAGGAAACAAGATTTTTCTTTCGCGTTAAATAACAAATCGCGTGTCGTGTTGTAAGATTCAAAAGCTACCTTTGTATTTGTACAGTTGTTTAAAATTTTTGAAATGTTTTCTGAAATGGTTCCAAAATAAGTTATCGAAACGTATCTGTTGTCTTCTTTGTCTCTAATATTTGGATAAATTAAATTAATCGCTAATTTGTATTATTTTCTCTCGATCATTTTATCTATTATTTTAACAGAGTAGCCATTATTAAACGCTGTTTGCTTAATTATTGAAATTTCTTTTTCAAAAGTGTTTTGTGACATAGGTATTGAAAATGCACGATGTATCATAGAATGGTAGGCTGACAGCTTTTGTGTAAAAGGGTGACATGAATCGTATGGTATGGTTGTGTCACCCTTTTTCACAAAAGCTGTTCTAGTTAGCTTTCGCGTTGGCTACGTCCTTCATCAAAGAAAACCAACAGTGAAGCCAGAGAAGTAGTCTCCAAGTCTGTATGTAGTATGGACAAGTTTCACCAGGTAAGGGCAATAACAATCAATGAATTCCTGGTAAGTTTGGAGATATTTTCAATCAAATTAGTATCTAATTATAAAAATTAACCATTTAAATGTGTTGATTGATGGTGACATTAAAGAATCGGTTTAAAGTAAGAAAGTTAGATTATGTGCATTGGATCGAAGCAAATAAATCCTTCCTATTTATCTAGTTATAGAACAAGAGATAAATGTAAACCGGTGAGCGGGAACATTTATCTTATGTAATGAATGAAGACAAGATATATTCGTGACGGGAAACCAGAAAACTATGGAAATGTTTCAACATTTGATAATCGATTTAATCGATGATAATTCATTACATGCCGTTCAGTAAGTTATGTTAAAAGAGAAAGAGCACTGAAGTGTCTTGCTTAGGACACTAATCTACCGCTACATTATTTAGTGCATTTCTCATGTGAGCTTTTGTGTCGCCGATCACTTGATCCTTTACGACATAATCTATTTGTTATATACAATGATTTAAAATCATCGATCCATATGATAAGGAATTAGAATACGCATAAGGCTAATGTAGAATTGGACGCGGAAATGATCTACACTCTTAGTGATTTTTCTATAAAAAATCACTAATGAGAAGATCCCGACTTCTGAATTTTGAAAAAATATTAACTGTAATAAATGTATCGTTATAAACTTCAATTCTACCGTAACTAAATAAACATTTATGGTTATTTGTGCAGTTTAAAACACTATTTATCACCACATTTGGGTCATTGTCTTTATCTTTTGGACTTTAAAAGTTCGTATGGATGACTCTGAACTAGTTCTGTTCACTTCATTTTAGTTTTCGATTAGAAGTTTTATAGCTTGCTTTAAATTAGTTTACAAATTCATTTTCTATCATTATTACTTGCGAAGCACTCCTTTTAGCGATTTTTTTTTAAATTCGCTAATGAGGAGATCTGTGTTTATATATATATATATATATATATATATATATATATATATATATATATATATATATATATATATATATATATATATATCCGACCGATAACTCAAAAAATAATGGACAGATCTTGATCAAATTTAGTAAGTACCTTCCTTTTGCAAGTGGCTTGGATGAGTTCGTTAGCCAGGAAAATTGGACCGAATTTTCCCGGAAAAATTTTGTGTTTTCTTTCAAAAAAAATTTCATATCTCCATAAATAACAAAGTAAGGGCAACCAAATTTGGTACGGGTGTTTGTATTATGAAGAGTGAAGTCTGTTCCAAAATTTAGGTCCCTAGCTTTAAAGACAAAGAAGTTATGGGCAGTTAAAGAAACAAATTTTGAAGTTTTCTTCAAAACGTCAAACTCGCAATTTTAAACGTCAAAATTGGCAATGTTTAGGCAAAGAATGTGAAACAAATACCGATTGTGAAAAGAAAATGTTGCAAGAAGAGTGTTCTGCAAACCCTTAAGTTTCAGATTCAACCGTCATTGCCCTTCATTTTACTAAAATATTTACAGAATATTCATTTCAAATAGACCATTTCTCTGATGCTTTGGCTGTCAGTTTAGTTAAGTTGATGCTTTTTTGGATATTTATTTATAGGTTTTGTGAAGTTTATGGTTTAACGGTCTCTAATTTTTTTTAGCTAATTTTCGTAGAACAAATTTGTTAATGCATTTTTGCATTTTTTATCGAAATATGATGCGTTTGTCAGAAAAAAATCTGGACGCAGTAAGTGCGTTTTGGTAGTGAATTTTCGGTAAATTTGCAGATTAGCTCCCGAACGATTTTCAAAAAACTGTTTTCAGAAACCTGCCTAGAGCCCCCTCCTGGATCCACAAAACCCAAGAAAAATAATTTCTTGTACACACCTCCCAAGGAAGTTACGGGACCAGGAGTGAATAGGGGTGCTGGGCGGGGTAGGTAGTAAAAAGGAAATATGAGCAGAAAATGCGAATAAAACAGGCTTGAAAGTTGTCTTTTTCACACCTTGAAGCCATATCCTCCTTAAACCCTGTCTACCCCGCACAGCACCCTAATTCCCCCAGGTGCCGTAACTTCCTTGGCGGGTATGAACAGGAAATTTTTCTTGTGGTTTATGCAACGAGGGTGGTTGTATGCACGCGATGGGGGAAGTAAAATCCCCACGACCAAGCAGCCACCCCCAACCCCCCAACCCTACCGCAAGTCAAAGCAGGGCGGGGGGGGTCCTGCTTCATCGTAGGCATTTTCCTTCCCCCCTCGTGTGCATACAACGACCCTCGTTGCATAAACCACAAGAAAAACTTCTGGTTCATACCCCCCAAGGAAGTAACGTGACCTGTAAATCCTTCAAATTTCAATAACTCAATTTGCTATTAACGTAAACTTTGTTGGTTAGGAAACCAACATTTAAGTTTATTTTCGGAAAATGTTTGTATATTTTCGAACCATAAGTAATTTTGGTAAAATATAGTACATTGTTTCTAATACATAGGCTATACCGATAATCAGATTGATGCTTGCTCACATTTGCTATTAAAAACATTTTTATGGAAATTCACTTCCATAACACATTTGCTGCATCGAGACTTGTGAAAAATGTTTATATATTTTCAAACAATAAATTTATTTCGATTAAATATGGTACATTGTTTGTACTATATCGGTAACCAAGTTTGATGCCTGCTTTCATCAAAGACATTTGCTATTAAATATATTTTAAAGAAAATTCGCTACCATAACGCACTTGCTGCGTCCAGAAATTTTATTTATTTAAAAGTTAAATTATTTGAATTTCAAAAGTGTACAACATTTTATTATCATTTCTCATTTCAAAACTAATTTCTCACATATATCTGTTTTTAATTATTATTTTTCATTATGTTTACAGCCACACCTTGCTGTGTATGCAGAGCAGTACTGGGACCATTGCAGTATTAGTTGATAGTTGAAAACTTAGAAATTTTACTGTATTTGGTCATCTCCACTTTCGGTAAGTTATCAATTTCTTTATTACATTATTTTACGTGCTGGTTTATGTAATTTGAATGAACGTATGTATATTTTGGGTGTATCTGTATTTATTTCATTCATTTTACCTGTTCTACATATATTTATATAACATCATTTGCTATTTATTTACACACTCTATGTGCATTTTCTTGTTGTTATCGTTGCTTTAACTTTTTATTTCTATTTTTCAGATAAATTCTAGGATTCATTGGCAATGCTTAATCAAACTGTTCTGTGCAAACACGTCTCTCCTACTGGAGTCAGCATTATGCAAGATCCTACCTGCCTGTTCACGTTGCTTGTACATTTGATGTGCATTGCCTTACAAATTTAAAAATATTGCCATTTTCTCAAACGAGTGGCATTTTATGGCTGCATTAGTGTTGTTTCAACCATTGTTTTGAAGGTTTTTTTATCAGTGACATTTTAGTTGTAAATGCTTCGTGCGTAACTTTTATTGCTAAGTTTCAAGTTCAAGTTTTGCATGCTACTTTGTAAGTTTTGTAAGTTTTATTTCAGGTTTAATTTTAGTTTGCATGCTAGATTGTAAGCTAAGTTTGGGTTTGATATTTTTAAATATCAACACAATATGTTTATATATATATATATATATATATATATATATATATATATATATATATATATATATATATATATATATATATTTATATATATTGTTTTTGAGCACATATAAATTTGATAAGCTATTATGCAATTTTTAGAGAAAACCTTTTTATTCATCCTTAACAAATATTAAACAAGGGTCTCATATTTCTTTTATAAAAATTATGTGGCATTCAAATAATGTTTCTTACGGGTACTGTTTTATTAAAGATAGATTGTAACAATCACGTTTTTTATCTAGCATCGTTACTACTTTGAGAACATATAGAAGACCCCAGATAACTTAAATAGTGGCAAGCAACCCTATCTTAAAGCATATCAAATTTTAGTTTCGAAATTAGTTGTTGAAAATTCACTAATACCTAGCTACCGTAAACCCCGTACTGCATTCCAAATGTGAACGTTAAAATTCAGATATCTGATGTCGCAATATATCTTTGTTGGGGAAAAATACGTCGCATTATCGCTGGAAGGATATTCCGTGAACTAAAAGAACGTTGAGAATATGCTAGAAAATTCTAGAGCAAATATTATTTTATCTTAAAAAGCCGTTGGCAATATTCAATGATTTCTTGGGAAACCTTGAACAGGTCCAGGCCCATTGCAAAATTAAGGGAAGTCGGGAACTATATCTGTCTCTCTCAGACCTGGATGTCTAATAGAAGTTTAACCTTGAACATTCTAAGTATAGACCAGGGGTAAGAAGTGTTGAGAGATGAATTAGTTGAATTTCGGCGCTCAAGTCGCTACATAGAGAAGGAGTTGGGTGGTGCCATTCCTCGAGTCAACATATCTGTAATTATCGTGGCTGATAATCATCCTAAAATAGGGTGTAAAATTCTATTTTGTTATCGGTAATGTTGAATAGCTATTGTCAGTAATTCTTACAAATCTTTTTATCGTATTTTGATTTTGAATTAATGATACTTTTTTTACTGAAACACGCAAATCAAGCAGTGACCTTTTGTTTTCTAATATGGTGAATTGTCGAGTGTGACCATAAACAATTCAACAAAATCACCGAGCTTAAAATCAATCAGTGTTAATAATTTCTCCTGCAGGTAATCACATGTCGATTTCCGTCGAAAATTCTAGTCAATTTATTTACCGAAGACGTCCTAAGGCGTTAATTCATTTAAAGGCAAGAACCATCTGTTCGACATCAGTTCAGGTAAAATACCTCTTGCTCTCTCCAATTCTCTTTCTCTCGTGGGAGATTGAAGGCCTGTGTTCAGCACTAATGGTTGGTGTGCATATGAGAAACATCCTCAACCACTCGACAGGGACCTGGAAGCTGTATGAATGCCTTCAGGTGACACGGCGTTGGTGAGTCTCTTTTGAATGCATTTTTTGTGTGGAACTATCGAACCTTTAGAGCAGCCCTCTGAATTTCAAGCATTTATAGATGAACTTTCAATTTAATAGAATTAAACTGGAATTTTATTCATGTCAGTGAGATGTGCAAGGGAATTTATCTGATCTGACGCGCTCTCAGCTCTATTTATTAAAAATTCAACCAATATCTTACAAGGGGGAAATGCTTGCGTCTCACTAGCCAAAGCCCTAACAGAAAACCGCGCTATATGATCTGCTAATTGGAAAATTACTGGCTTTCCTGCTCTGAGAAATTAGAATACCACAAAATAATATTTTAAAAGACGTAATATTGATTTTCCTAGTTCCCATGCATAAAAAGCACAAAGACGGTTCGACCCAGCTACGCCTGACTTAGTAGACCCGAGTAATTACACTGTTAATGAGGCATGCAGGCAAAATGTTATAAATAATACAAGATTTACGACGAGTGGTCACATCTCTCTCGGGTCTAGGGATGAACACACTGAGACTTTTAAGACGATCCATAGCAAGATTTGGGGCGTAGCCAGATTGTCCAGTAATATAACTACCACAACCCAACCAATCCTTATCCACTGCTCTAAAGAGTAGGCAGATTCAGGCCTTAGAGTTCATTTCCTTTCATATTTACTTAACCCCTTAAAAGTGACTCTAAAATAGGAAGACGTCGTAAGGCGTTAATTCATTTAAAGGCAAGAACCACCTGTTCGACATCAGTTCAGGTAGAATACCTCTTGCTCTCTCTAATTCTCTCTCTCGTGGGAGATTGAAGGCCTGTGTTCAGCACTAATGGTTGGTGTCTATATGAGAAACATCCTCAACCACTCGACAGGGACCTGGAAGCTGTATGAATGCCTTCAGGTGACACGGCGTTGGTGAGTCTCTTTTGAATTCAATTTTGTGTGGAGCTATCGAACCTTTAGAGCAGCCCTTTGAATTTCAAGCATTTATAGATGAACTTTAAATTTAATATAATTAAACTAGAATTTTATTCATGTCAGTGAGACGTGTTTGACCCCAAATTTAATTTCGTGTTTATTTCCTAAGACATTTTCAACATTGTAACTTTAGTAATATCGCTCTCAATTAGTAATTAATCAATGTTTGCTTGTAAAATAACGAATCTCTACATTTCTTGAAAATTTGAATTGACCATTGCTAAGGGTAAAAATTTAAAGTAACACCTTTTTATTGTTTGAGCTTCACTTGCTTGCATCATTAAATATATAAAATAGACTGGCCAGATAAGCATTTAGGAACAACCCTTTAAAATTTATTTGAATTTCGATGACATCAGTACAACTGATTGGAGAACGTTATTGGTTTGTATTTTATGTTCGCTTTTAAGCTGTATACTACAGCATTTAATTTTTTATTTAATATGTGGAATATTTAGTTTTTTTTTGTAACGTAATGTCATTGTTTTATTCTGTAATATGCTCTGATAAATTTCTTTGTTGAACAATTTAATACTCACCTTGTGTTCTTTTTATGAATAATGTAATTTTTATTTGAAATCCAACAACAGTGACTAACTGAATCTTGGCTCCTGTCATAATCTATATCAACAAATTCGATATTAATTTAAGATACATATACATCGCTGTTTAATTGAAAAGAAATTCCTATCCAAAAGAATCTCTAATATTCGCCGACAACACAGATCAAGGATATTCATATCGAGATACCGAAGAAAAAATTTATGAAGCATCCCAATAACCTGGCGCTAGTCTGGAGACCTCACAAATATAAGACTTCAGGCAGTGCAAAACAAAAACAGTGTAAGTAGTAAACCACATCAAGATCTTCCAATTATAAAATATCTCTAATCTTGCTAAACATAAATCCGATAGATATAAACTTTTTAGGGTATGGTTGATAGGCAATAGTGACCTCACTACCGATCAGATTTGGATTCACTTGAGGTCAATCAGTCTCTACAGCTCACTGCTGTCTAATACGCCATCATAGCTTATCTTAAGAAGGTTGTGCCGGGTTATCCCTGGTGAACATTTGAGACTTGATAAGAAATTTGCGGGAGGTTATAAGATATATACCCCGACTATTACAATTAAATTATTTCAATACCCTCCGAACGCAGAGTGCTCACCAGACGAAGAGCTGCCGTACGCAGATTAAAAGAGGGGTACCTGGATACGTATTTTTTGCAACTTTATAGTAATAGAATAACTGTAGAAAAAAAAAAGGTAGTCCGCCGTAGTCTTTGTCGTTAGAATATGATGATATTTATCTAGGTATAAATAATGACGAACAACACATATAAAAATAATCTAAATTTTATTCTAAGAAACTATATACACAATTTACTCAATATAATAAATAACTGATGATGTAATGAAATGAAAATGTTCCCTTATCTATGTTGTAGACTGTGTAGTGTGTAATAGTGGCCTTTTCGCTTAATTAACTCTGGGTGAGTGCCCATTTCCGCAACTCTTCCCTTATGTATCACACATATCACATCGGCATCTTGGATTGTTGTTAGTCTATGAGCTATCGTGATACAAGTTCTTCCTACTTTAGCATTATCCAAGGCTTCTTGCACAACCTAAAAAACAGTTGATAAATAATAATATATAAATATGCAGTGGTATATCCAAGGTAGAAGACAAAGCCATATTTTTACTACGCGTTATCGGTTGTCATATTCAAGCCTGATATACACATATAATACCACTGACTTGATCAGCCTTCTTAAAAATAAACTATGTATATTTACATAAAGATGGAAACATCAAATTTGTGGTGGCTTGTCAACGGATTTTTGACATTGGTGTTGCGAAATATAAATGTGTTAAATTGCGCATGTTATAAGCACAAGCCTGCGCTTAATTGTATGATACACTGTATATTTTAATATCTAAATATATTATTATTATTATTATTGGTTGGTTCACTTTTTGAAGGTTAACACGTCATACTACAGCTTGTCACAAAGCACCTGGCACGAAAATATAACCTTTTTTAGTGAATTTTCTTAAAAAGTTCACTAATTTTGTTAACAAAAATCACTAATGAGGAGATCCCGACCTTTGAATTTTGAAAAAAAGTCTCGCAATGAGCGCGAACTGGGTATACTAGAAATCAAGACACACAATCCACTAAAGCTAGTTGCTAACGTAAGTTAACTGTAAAGCTATATTACATTACTTACCTTTTCACTCTCTGTATCCAATGCAGAAGTCGCTTCATCCAAAAGTAATACTGTTGGATTTCTAACTAATGCTCTTGCTATGGCAACTCGTTGTTTCTGACCCCCAGAAAGTTGTGTTCCTTTTTCTCCTAACCTAGTTCCATAACCCTACAAACAAGATTGATTAAATGAAAATTAAATTAAATGTTAAATTGATATGTAATTAAAAGGAGCAATTATAATATGTAAAGTTGTTACTTGATATAGTGTAGTTGACTAAAATAAAGCAGGGTGTGGCAATAAGGCAATAAGTGGTGTACAGAGGCTAGCTTGGATACACGTTACAGGACCTATTCTTGTTAGGGGAGTTGACCGTAAATGACATCACAAAGCACTGTAGTTACCGTATTAGAGTCATTTACAAAAACTTCACACATCACTAAGTAGGGTTTGATATTTTCATATTTATTGAAAAAAAGGATGGAAAAAATATAATTCTGAATAATACAAAAAATGCAAATGTTGCTATCTGCCATTTTACTCATACAAACTAGGAGAAAACGGCCTAAGATAGTATTACCATGCAAAGTTCAGAAACAAAGACTTTAGCCATGTACGGTACCGATAGGTTAATTTGGCACACCTAACTCTCTTCTTAGCGGGTTTAAAATATGTATAAAGTTCACCATATTAAAATTATATTGTGATATTCATAGTCTTTGAAGCTCTGAAGGGAATCTCCATCTTCACTGGCTACTGATTTTCCTTGCAATGTCATGTTCCTCTTAGATTTTCTATTTTGTTAACGTGACTTTGATGGTAGTGGTGGCGATTTTGCATTGCCTTTCATTTATTCCTGCTTTCGATTTTCCAGTAAGAATGTACCGGTTACAACGGCAGCAGCGTGCACTTTCCTCTTATTGGAAGATTTTCCCCCTATGTGCCTTAGATGTTAAACTAGGTCAAATTTCTTTAAAACTTGATATATAATGTGTATGATGAGATAAGGTCAGCAGGTCTTAGTTTGGAGCAAAAAAAAACAGCTTGCACAATATTAGCTTTCATTTTCACTGTGGAAGACTGGGAAAATGGTTCCAAAAGGAATTCCTCTTTCAAAATCAGCTACTTCTCTAGGGTCGGTATTCTTGTTTGTCTTGCTATGGGAGAATTACGTTTCTCTTCGAAGCAATTAATAATTTTGTGACTTCTTGATTATATTGAGTCGTTATGGGACCAAAAAAAAGATATACATGCAGTGTGTGCGATGCCTAAATGGTAGACAGGGCTCCAGCATGCTCCTTTGCATATTCTAACGCCGGTAAATAACAGCTTGCACCATATCAGCTTTATTTACATCAAGGAAGACTGGTGAAAATATTCCAAAGATAATTGCTTTTTGGAAATCAGCCCTTTCTCTAGGGTCAGTATACTCTATTGACCTCTTTGAAGCAACTATCTTCAAATGCATTTGAGTGGGTTGCCGTCTTGCCATGTCCTAACAGCCTAACAATTTGGAAATATGCCACTACCCTCCTTGGATTTTTTTTCAGTAACTTTCTGACTTCTTGATTATAGTAACTTGTTACGGGACCAAAAAATATATAAATATGCTTCTGTAACCACCTAGTGTCAGCAGAACTATATTATCAGAAGATTAATAGGAATGTTCAACGAAGTGATTATTTCACTTTAGAAATGATTCACCAACCATCCATTCTCATTCATAAACAATATTTATTATTATTATTATTATTATTATTAGTGAACTTTCATTAAGAAAATTCACTAATAGAGAGGTATCGATGATGAGACTTTCGGAAATTTCTTCAAACGAGCGCGAAACCTATATCTATGGTCAGTTAAAAAGTTTGTATATATTTATATATATATATATATATATATATATATATATATATATATATATATATATATATATATATATATATATATATATATATATATTTGTGTGTGTGTGTGTGTATCCAACCGATAAATCAAAAAATACTTCACTGATTTGAGCTAAATTTGGCAATTAACCTTATTTTGTTAGTGTCTTGGATGAGTTCGTTCATCAGATCTTAACGCCCAATTTTTCTTAACAAAAAAAAAAGAAAACTATTTTTTAAAACTCAACATCTCTCAAATTCTTTAAGTGACTGAAACAAAAATATACACCCTAAAACAACATAGACAGACGTGGCTGTGTACCAATTTTGAAGTCTCTTGATCGAAGAAAAATAAAGTTATTTGAAATTAATATTAAAATAATCATCGACATCACTTCAGATTCTGTAATGCAATATCTACAACGTTGGAGAAAGACATATGACGTTACCTGTAGTGATATGCTATCTAAATAAATGGTAGATAGAAAACGAAACAATGGAAGTTACAATAATTGCAAGATCTCAGAATGTTGAACATTGTGAAATGTACGACAGGGGCGCCATCCCGGTGCGGAACTAGGTAGTACGTCGTCACGACAGCTCTAGTTAACACAAAATATTATAGATGGAAACTGCGTACAAACAACTAACAATTTTGTAAATCGTCAGCCCTGGCCCATTTCTTTCTCAATACCGGGACAATGTTCAAAAGCACTAAATTTTAGCATGCGACTACAAGCGGCTTGATAGCTGGTTGACGTTAGACGACACCGCTGATTATTAACAGCAGCAAGTTGCTTGCAAGCTTAGCAAGCGCATTATTTCTGTGCTTTGTTGCTTGCGCTTGTTATGTAGCGTTGTTGACATTTTACAACTGACTTTTAACCAACCTAACATATTTAAAACATGGATATAAATAATTTTTTTATTATTATTTTATTTAATATTATTGGCTGCGGCATCTCAGGCCATTAGCACATTCTTTCCCAACATTCAATATTTTTTAAAATTTTCCAGACAGAGTCAAATTGGCTCGCCCGGGAATCGAACCCAGGACCTCTCGCTTAGCAGGCTGACACCTAGCCACCTGCGCCACGAGGGAGTCGATATAAATATTGAAAATAAACATTGGACTATGGCTTAAATTGAAAATTGTGGGTTAATGGCTTAAAACAATACTATTTTGCGTAAAATGGAAAATCAGTATGTCAGTAAATCATATTCTAAGAGCAGTGTTAAAACTTGGTTTTTAATGTTTCTTAATTGAGCCACGAAAACAGGATCCCATAGACACTACTATTATTGTATAACCAGGGAAAATAACTAATGCATTATGTGTAGTAATGGTAATATTATCGGGATTTTTATAGTTTGTCTACGTGCGGAACGCAATATTTATTAGGTTCGTTGTGTTAAATTTAGTACCACGGGCGCAATGCTCTTTGCACGTACCAAAACCTGCTTACAAAATGAGAACGGTACTGATAGATGAGTTACCAGATCCATCATTTTTATTATCGATGATTTAGGAGGTTAGTTGGTCAATATTTTTTAATAAATAGCAGTTTAAAGCGTATTTCGGTATTTTTCATATTGTATGTCTCAAACAGGTACAGTCTCCCGCTTAAATTTATGCATACCTACGTTTGTTAACCGTCCAAGCCTATCGAGCTTAATTTATAAGCTGCTTGCTTGCGGTCGACCGGATTTCATCCAGGTTTATTATAATTAATTATGATTTATTACTTACTAATGGCAGTGATGCAATAAAATTATGAATGTTCGCGTTTTTGGCTGCTTCCATAACTTCTTCAAGTGGTACCTGCCTGGTGTTATCTCCGTATGCAATATTCTCCTCAATAGTTCTATCAAATAAGTTCGGTTCTTGTGAGACTATACCTAAATTGGACCTAAGCGTGGCTAAGCTAACAACTCTAATATCTTGGTCGTCTACCATCACAGCTCCTGATTTGGGATCGTAGAATCTTTCGATAAGCTGGATTATTGTTGATTTGCCACAACCACTTTGTCCAACCAATGCAACAGTCTTTCCTTTCAAGACATCGAGATCTAACCCCCTTAGTACCAGAGTGTTTGGACGCGTTGGATATGAAAAGTATACTTCGGAATAACGTATATTTCCTTGTTCCTAAAACATACAAAATTGGTTTATTTTTGGTAGTTAAAAATTAAATTTGCGACTGTAACTTACCCAGGCCTGATTTAAAGCATTTGGATAATCTCGTATCTTTGGAATCCTGTTGATTAACTTTAAAACTTTGCCTGCAGCAGTGATGCCTTTTTGGAAATTAGGACTAAATGCTAAAGCATTTGCGATTGAAACTGTTCCCATTATAAGAGCCTGGGACACTCTAAAAAAATAAATCAATCAATAATCAGCTACAAAGGTATACAGGGTGTTCTGATTATACTTCAAAAAAATTGAAGTGTGAGTTGCACTTGAAAAAATAGTGGGGGAACTTCGTATAACATTTTTCATTTTAAGGTCGTAATACTGAGATACAGTATATTAAAGTTTTTACGCTTAAAGCGATTTTCCTTAATTATCTTTAAAACTAAAGATAATATTTTAAAAATTTGCACACAGGTAAATGGTAACAGCATATAAAGAAAAAGTCCGGACGCAGCAAGTGCGTTATGGAAGTTAATTTTCATAAAAATATTTTTGATAGCAAATGCGAGCAGGCATCAATCTGATTATCGGTATAGCCTATGTGGTAGAAACAATGTACCGGGTGGCCAATTAAGCGAGGTAAGCGGCTGTATCTCGGAAACTGTTCACCATAGAGCTTTTGGAAAAAAAATTCTTTAGTAAATGTGGCCAAGAAAAATCGTTGGAAATTATTTTCAAGTTCTTCAGATACCCTCTAGGGGACGTAACACCAAGAGGAAATGGAAAAGATAGGATATCTCAGTAATATGTCCAAATAGACTGTATTTAAAATACCTGCAAATAAATTTCGTGTGTATCACCAACAATTTCTGTTTTAACTATTTTTCTCTAACTCTTCAGATAAAGTGGTGGGGGTAAGGCAAACATTGATTAGGAAAAAATGCAATATCTCGGGATCGCCTCATTGGAAAATATTAAACTTACTGTCATTTAAAAGAGTATTTTTTGCTCTATCAACTGCATTGCAAGCCATGTCTTTGTTGTTGTTACTGTAATCACTAGATGGCGCTTTTTTAAAATTTAACACATTTTATGATTTTTCTCAAGAAACCTAAATACATTGATATAAATATTACTACACGGATAGAAAGAGGACTAGAGGCGAAAGCAAGCTGTGAAAATCCCAAGTCTCTATCTTTTGTTTAACGGGAGATATTAATAAAAAACTGATACTGAAACCTAAAATAAAATATTTCATTCTCTCTGTATGTAATTCTAAACGATAGGCACTTTAGTGTCTCCTTAAATGCTCAAGGTGTCTGCTGTCACGTTCTACACACTGCTCGAGCCTATTTCGGTTAGAAAAACGGCAGCTTCCACTTCCGCTGTTGACAGACTACGAATTGCATTTCGAACTCTATGCTTCATATCTTCCTTGCTTGTAGGCTTTGTTTGGAAGACAAGGTCTTTTATTCGTCCCCACAAATAAAAGTCTAAGCATGTTAAGTCAGGTGACCTCGCTGGCCAGGAAAATATGCTTCCTCTTCCTATCCATCGGCCTGGATACGTCTCATCGAGATGTTCTCTCACATTAATTGAAAAATGTGCTGGACAACCATCGAGCTGCAGAAACAATTTTTGCCTGGTTTCAAGGGGCACATCTTCCAATAAAACTGGCAAATCATTACTTAGAAACTCTAAGAAGAGGTTAACAGTAAGAGACTGATCAAAGAAATAGGGTCCAATAATTGTACCTCCTATTATGCCACACCATACATTAAGACTCCAACGTCCTTGATGTTGAACTTCTCACATCCAGTGGGGGTTCTCAGTAGACCAATAATGCATATTATGCAAATTCACATTACCGTCGCTATGAAAAGTAGCCTCGTCCGTCCAAAGAACTTGCGTTAAAAAATTAGGATTTTCATTGATCATGTCTAAAAGCCAATGGCAATGATCCAGCCTCCAATCATAATCCTGCTCATTCAGCGCTTGATTCAAAACAATATGATAAGGGTGTAGTCTAAAAATCAAAATAAGTATCATATATTCAAAAGGACATTGTAATAAAAATATGTTTATCTGCTGACATAATAGATGCATTATGTTCTCGGATTTAAGTAACATAAAGCTGTACATTATACCACAAGGGGCGTTCACTTAAGCTAGACAGTTACGTCATCAACAATTCATAAAGCTTAACTGTTACTACGTTGAAAGTTGAACAGTTGCGGTAATTTCAATGTTGTCAATAGACTTTGAGTAAAATAGTACTCATATACCAAAAATCAACTAAATTCGAGAAAACGTACTTGTTATTGATATGCGAAGATTTTGGTGGTTGATGATGTAACTGTCTAGCTTGGGTAAACAGCCCATAGTGCGATAATGAGATTCACTATAGCACTACTGCTACTACAACGAGAAACAAAACACGAATCTTTGGCTAACTAATTCAATAATAAAGACAAACAAACGCTATATTCACACCAATAAAATTAAGTAAAAAAATGTCGGTTTCATCGTATTGCAAATAAAATCCAAATCTTTTAAGGGTCTTAAGTTTTAATGAATGCCAGCAGATAAAGTTTTGTATCTTACTCGGATCATAAACGATCATTATGGTAACATGTCGTGTTACCATATCATAATTTTTACGACTGTCGTCTGATCATTTTCACAACCGTCATTATGATCCCTGTGAGATAAATAACAATAACTATTTTGAATTTCACGATATAATAAGCTTACCTACACTCTTTTAAAATAGTTTGGATGGTGGTCCGTGATATTCCCAAGTCAAGATGCAATGTTCTTGTGCTAACATGAGGATTAAATTCTATATATGCCAAAACATTGATAATATTTTCTTCAGTTCTGGCAAAACGGCGTCTCCGCAGCACCGGTCCGCTTACCTATTTCAGTTTTAGAGTATAATTATTGGACCGAACGAATAAGTTATAATTGCGTTAGGAATGCGTAAATAAGTCTTATTTTTAACAAAAAACTATAAAACTATATTTGCAAATTCAAAAATTTCCGTTTTCAATCTTTAAATTAGCCAATGCTGAAAGTGTTTTGTTTAAATTCCAGTTTTATCAGTTTTTCATTAATATCTCCGGCTAAACAAAAGATAGAGACTTGGGATTTTCACCACTTGCTTTGGCCTTTAGTCCCCTTTCTATCCGTGTAGTAATATTTATATCAATGTATTTAGGTTTCTTGAGAAAAATCATAAAATGTGTTAAATTTTAAAAAAGCGCCATCTAGTGATTACAGTAACAATAACAAAGACATGGCTTGCAATGCAGTTGATAGGGCAAGAAATACTCTTTTAAATGACACTAAGTTCAATATTTTCCAATGAGGCGATTCCGAGATATTGCATTTTTTCCTAATCAATGTTTGCCTTACCCCCACCACTTTATCTGAAGAGTTAGAGAAAAATAGTTAAAACAGAAATTGTTGGTGATACACACGAAATTTATTTTCAGGTATTTTAAATACAGTCTATTTGGACATATTACTGAGATATCCTATCTTTTCCATTTCCTCTTGGTGTTACGCCCCCTAGAGGGCATCTGACGAACTTGAAAATAATTTCCAACGATTTCTCTTGGCCACATTTACGAAAGATATTTTT
The DNA here is from genome assembly GCA_964006375.1 of Tillus elongatus. Lineage (NCBI taxonomy): Eukaryota > Metazoa > Arthropoda > Insecta > Coleoptera > Cleridae > Tillus > Tillus elongatus. Next base: position 246,546,381 of record OZ023263.1, on the reverse strand, counting down.
TCTGCAAAGCTCTATGGTAAACGGTTTTCGAGATATAGCCGCTTGCCTCGCTTAATTGGCCACCCGGTACATATATTTTATCAAAATTACTTATTGGTTGAAAATGGACAACAATTATCCGAAAATAAACTTAAATGTTGGTTTCCTAGCCAACAAACCTTACGTTAAAAGCAAACTGAGTTATTGAAATTTGAAGGATTTTATGAAAATTCGCTACCAAAACGCACTTACTGCGTCCAGCATCATATTTCCACAAAAACTGCAAAAATGTATTAATGAATTTGTTCTACGAAAATTATCTAAAAATTATAGACCGTTAAACCATAAACTTAACAAAACCTACAGCGAAAGCATCAACCGTCCAGTGCGCATGACGCGAAATCACGTCTTGCGTGCTGCGCCACGAACGCTCATGACGCGATTTCGAGTCATTACAGGGATGCACTTACCGTTTTCAGTATGTAAGCCGCCGTTGTGTTGTGAGCCGGTTTAACACACATCGAGGTATCGTTAATTTGTGCTGCTTTGAGTTCGCAATGGATTCGACTGTGGCAGGGCCATCCGGAGTAAAACGACCAAAAATAACAAAAAATAAGTACAAACTTCGTAAACCCCTTTTTGACGCATTTTACTGGACTCTGACGATGATTTTGAAGACCCAGATTATTTGGATTCGGAATTTGAAAAAAGTTATTCGGATATCGAAGAAAATGAAGACGTTCCTGTTGAGACAGAAACTGATTTAGGCACTACTCTTCAGATAGTTACTGTTTCAAGGTCCGATGATGAAACTGTGAATTGGACCAAACACCCAACAAGAAAACGCTAGCTTTTACAGGGAAACAAGAGCTAAAAATATTACCAGACGGTGAGACTATTTACTTTACAATAATTCACACATTTTTTTATAGAATAAATAATTTTTAATTACAGGGAATAGGTCAATTGATTATTTCAATTTATTGGTTGACGACAGCTCAATGTGGGCGAATTTTCCAGAATTGCTCGTTGGCGCGAAACTTCGATACCTGAAATCCGTCTCTTTTTTGGATTGTTTCTGCACATGTGGACAATTCCACTCAGTCGAATGCAAGACTTTTGGAAGAAAGACAGACTTTTCAATCTCCCTTTTTTTTTTTCGACCCACATGAGCGGAGATCGCTTTATGATCATTATGCGATGCTTGCATTTTGCAGAAAATCCAAAACAAAACGAACCAAAACCCTAAGACAGGCTATTCAAAATTCCACCTGTGATATATTACTTCAATAATAAAATAGTGGATGTCTATTCCCCAAACCAAAATCTTTCTCTCGATGAATCCATGGTCTTATGGCATGGGAGATTGGTTTTTAGACAGTATATAAAAAATAAGCGCCAAAAGTACGGAGTGAAGCCGTACATGTTGACCGAGCCAGATGGAACTATTCTGAAGTTCTTCATTTATACCGGTGTGCTAGATGATTTTGGTGGCAAAGGCCATGCTGTCAATGTAGTTCTCCATCTAATAGAAGAAAGGTTGGACGCAGGGCACTCTTTATTAATGAACAACTTCTACAACAGTTATTCTTTGGCTTGCCAACTATTAGAAAGAGGGACCTACTGCACTGGACCTCTACGGCTTGACCGAAAAGACAATCCTCTTGAGGTGAAAAAATGCAAAGCTGAAGGTGGGCGATAATATTGCTCGCTACTCCAATGATGTAATAGTCGAAAAGTGGCGTGACAAGCGCGGTATATCGTACATTTCCACTGACTTTTCTCATGATTTCGTCCAATACAGAAACAAAAAGTACCAAGAAAAGCAGAAACCGGAAGCCGTATATATGTATAATAAAAACATGAGTGGCGTTGACAATCAGGATCAAATGTTGTTATTACTCATGCTCTAGGAAATCGCTTCGATGGTACAAAAAAATTGGCACTCACGTTCTGCAATTGCTGCTTTTGAACTCATATTTTTGGTATAAGAAATATGAAAGAAGTCGAGTTTCGTTGTATGATTTCCGACTGCAAGTGATTGAAGAACTTGTACCACCAAAGGAAGTTCCACCAGAGAGACCCATTTCATTCCAGAACAGGGCGGAAAAAAATTCTATAACGCCGATTTCCAAACCTCGGCCGCGCAGAAGATGCCAAATTTGTTATAAAAATAAAGTGCGAAAAGACACAATTTACTTTTGCCCAGCATGCCCTTCGAAGCCATCTTTGTGTTTGGATGGAAACTGTTTCGACGAATGGCATGCGGACCTGTAATAAATAAGTTACCTTATTTTATTTAATTTTATTTATTTTGTACACCAAAGAAAGTGTGTTATTTTTATTTACACATGTTTGTTCGTTTTCTTACACTTATAAGGAAAAACAAATTTATTCAGTTATTATTCTTGTTTTCTTATTTTGCATATTCTATTTGGTTTTTTTGTGTATTGAAGTAATAAAATTATTTTTTCATTTACATGTGATATTTTGTATTTGTTTTAATCAATATAATTACTTTTGAAGCAACACACCCATGACCCGAAATCGAGTCATGAGCATTTCACGAAAAGTTCATTGCGTAATGCTCGTGACGCGATTACGCGGCCTCACGTGTTTTAGTATATTTTGCACTTGTTTGGCCAAATACACTTTGTGGTGCTATGTGGTAATTCTGAAGAGACATCTGAGAAAAAATCAACTCTTAGCCCGGGGGGTGTTACTAAAAACACGCGTGAGCAGTGAAGGGGTTAACCAAACCGACAGCCAAAGCATCAGAGAAAGGGTCTATTTGAAATGAATTTTCTGTAAATATTTTAGCAAAATGAAGGGCAGTGACAGTTGAAGCTGAAACTTAAAGGTTCGCAGAACACTATTCTTGCAACACTTTCTTTTAAAATCCGTATTTGTTTCACGTCCTTTGCCTAAACATTGCCAATTTTGACGTTTCAAAACGCGACTTTGACGTTCTGAGGAAATCTCCAGAATTTTTGAATATGTAAACTTTGGAAAACTGAATTCAATGTCAACTATAAATTGTTTCTGAGAAATGTACCAATCACTGTTGATGTTTATTTTCGATAATCTTGTCACTTGACGTCGGAATTCAGGAAAAAAGAAAAGAGAAACATCATCAAGTTATTTTGCAGGACGATAACGCTGGCCCTCATGTTGCTAATATTACAAAAATGCCATTCAGAAGCTCTACTGGAAGGCCATTCCACATTCACTTTCTTCTCCTGAACTTACTTCATCATATTTATATCTATTTCGCCTGTTCATCAAAAAATATTTGAGAAATTTTCTTTAGTGACAACGTCGCTTTAAAATTTAAAATTAAAATTTAAATTTTAGTCGATTGTTAAGAATGCAGTCAAAGTTTTTGTCACAAAGATACTTACTTGAAAACTTTACTGATATCAATATGTTCGTCTTTAATTAGTGTCCCACCATAGTACATACAAGCAGAATAGGCGAAGAACATTAGACTTCTGGCAAGTCCTAGAACTAAAGCTCGAGCGTGGGTGTTTCTTAAAGCCCGTCTATTATGTCCCTGGAGCTTCTCCATGTACAGCTCATGGAACTTCTCTTCGCAGCACAGTGATACCACCGTCCTGATGTTACTAACTGCTTCTACTGCGATCTAAAATTAAGAAACAATTTATCTAGTCTGATGAAGCTGGTGTCAAAATACAAGGCAAAACATTGGGCAACTTCAGGTTTCTGTTTTAAAAACATTTTCAGTCATTCTAATTATTATTTAATGTGGTTGAAAGTTAATTGTTTGGAACGACTTACCTTTGTTGAATCTTGAAGGGATTTGTGATGACTATCGTTTTCAACATTCATCAATCTGTGAGTAAAGAAGTGTGCAAGCAAAATGAAAGGTGTGAATGCCAGGGCTACAAATCCTATTCTGTATTCAAAATACATGGACCATCCAACAGATAAACCTAGAGTTGCCAGTGACTGTAGAATTATCCCTATTCGTTGACCTGTTGACTAAAATCACAATATGAATCTATTCACTTTTTTTAATCTAATTTTTAAGGTTTTTGTAGATTTTTAAGTATAGCTTTGGTAATTTTTGTAAGCAACTATTACAGTGTGGAACAGCCAATGGGAAAAAATTCAGTATCTCAATTATTGTAGATATTAAAAAAAATCCCAAAAGTGTTACGGTCGACTTTTCAGCTACCGTATCATTTTTGCTGATTTTAGAAAATACCTAAGAAATTGCTCATTACAGTCTTTCAATATTTTATGACGAATAAAATATCAAAATAGAAGGATTATAGGATAATTGTCCATTATTTTACTATCGTAATACACTTCTGACATTTCTGTAATATCCTTTTAAAGCAAACATTAAATGATCTTCTTACAAAATTATTTCACACAAAGGAGTCTTGTTAAGTAAATATAGAAGTACGGCGCAAGAAGAAATCAAAATTCACGAAGAACTACCAGAATTGAAATTAGATAACGTACAGCTACACGATATTAACAACATCCAAAATCAACTCCAATCAATAAAAAGAGTATACCAGGCCAGATCAACACACCAATCCATCACTTAAGTATCTTGACCATCCTATTATATGTAGCGGTAGCGATAGCCATCATAGTTGCCATAACAAGACGCACGATCAATAAATGGAAGAAGACCAATGAAAAAACTCCAAAAATATCGAGACCAGATTTTCATAAAAAATCCGGAAGGAACCATAGCTTCGTCTTCAAAGGGGGGAGGATGGAGGATGGACCCATAACAATAGGCTCTTATTACAACAATCTAGCAAACCAAGTATGCCTAAATACTATCGTACCGTGGGTGTCGACAAAGAGGAAAGAGGCAACTTGTTAATTCTGGACTTGAAGGTTTGGAGGTTCGGAGGAGAAGGAAAAACATGTTTCGGCAAGAAATTCCACGACTTGGGAGTCCTCGGGACAAAAGAGCGGACACAACAAGATGTTCTATGTCTCGTGACCTGGACAGTAAAGGGGTGCATTCGCTCTGTTCCCCTGGTAGATCTGTTGGGGGCAGCAGGTGGAGGAACTATGGAAGAAAGCTCCTCCAAGCAGTGTACGTGCAGATATCTGTAAAATATAGAGAGGTCACAAACCGCACGGCGGTGGGCAAGGAATAGCAGCCTTTGGGTGAGGGTAGGGTCACCGATGCGACGTATAGCTCTCTTCTGAATGGAGTCCAGGATAGCGAGCGTAAAAGCGACAGCGGCACCCCAGATGTGGATGCAGTATTCGAGGTTTGGCCTTATTTGTGAAGTATATAAGGTATAGAGATTAGCTGGTGAAAAGTATTTGCGAGCCCGGATGAGGACACCTAATTTCTTAGCAGCCGCTTCTGCAATTGATGTGACATGTTGGTGCGAATTGAGATTTCGATCCACAGAAATGCCAACAGGTGAAAAGGACTCATTACTTTGAATAACTTGGTTGTTCATTGTGATGGGTCTGGGGCGGGTGTATCTCTTATGAGATAGAAGGCAAGACTGAGATTTGGTGGAGTTGAATTGTACAAGATTTCTACTTCCCCAGTCCAATATTTTTTGGAGATCCACAGAGGCAGAACCCTCCATGAGTCTACGATCCTCATCTAATTGGGTTAAAGGCACAGGCTTAGAATATTGTATATTTCAGCGGAGGGTGCTTTCGTCCGTGTAACTGTGAACTGGGTTGGATGTGCTAGAGAGGAAGTCATTGATGTGGAGAATAAACAAAGTAGGGGCTAAAGCTGAACCTTGAGGGACCCCTGCATTATAATTGGATACAGTTTAGAGGACTGGCCATCCAGAACAACCGATATGATCCGGTTAGAGAGGAGATTTGCTATCCAGGTACAGAGTTTTGGTGGTAGGCCATAGGTCGGAAGTTTATTAAGCAGCGCTGCATTCCAGACCTGGTCCATAGTTCCATAGACTTGTTCCAAGAATGGGTGACAAAGAAAAGGAGGTCGGCAGTTGATCTGCGCTGACGGAATCCATACTGCCTGCCTGTCGTGGATTAGACTGTGTTTTTCAAGAAATTTGAGTAATTCGGTGTTTATATACATTTCCATCACTTTAGAGACGAGTGAAAGGAGATAATTAGGTCTGTAGTTGCTAGGAACCGCTTTGGATCCAATCTTGGGGGCGGGTGGTTTGGGATATTTGAAACAGACGAGTCAAGACAGGAGCAAGTTTTGGTGCGCATTTTTTGAGAACAATTGCTGGGATCTCGTTAAGGCCAGAGGCTTTCCTGGTATTAAGAGAAGAGAGCATCGTTCGTACCTTTTTAGTTTTGAAAATGATATCCGTCATTTTATGCGCGACATTGGGGACTGTTGGTGGTTGAATATTTGGAGGTGGGGTGAGAGTAGAATTGCCGGCGAACAACGAGGCAAAAAGTTTAGCCTTGTCCAGGGCGGTAGAAACAATTTCATCCCCTGAAACAAGAGGTGGGAACGTGCTCTTGCAGAAATTATTCCCAATAGATTTAGCAGGCGTCCAGAAGGGTTTGCTGCCGTTGGAGCTTGAGAGGACTTTGTTTTGGATGTGGTTATTAAACGAGTTTTTTGCCTCAGAAAGAATGCGGACATAGCGGTTTCTTGCGTCGTTAAATTCTTGACGCTTTTCTTGACTGGGACTGTGTAGAAGCGTTTTGTGAGCTTTGACCTCTTCAAGTCTGGCCTTGTCACAGGATTTGAAGAACCGGGGCTTTTGAGTGGCTGAAGAGGTTTCTGTGTACGTGGAATAAATAATTCCATGCCAGCTTAGATAATTTCGGTGACGTTTTGTGAGATACCAGAGGGGTCAGGATGAGAGAAGCAGACAGACGCCCATGGAAATGAGGAAAAGTAATCCCGCATTTCTTCACAGTTCGCGAAGCTGTAGTGCCAAACGATACGTGGGTGTGATGACTGTGTAACCTCGGGTTGCATTGGGCAGGAAGCAGTGACCACACCGTGGTCTGCGCGACCAAGTGGGGCGGTGAGTGATGTCTTATAGCATTCAGGTTTTGTAGTAGTTTGCGTGCGGCAGTATTGTATTTTATTAGTCTCACACTTATGTTGATATATATTATTTTTATTACCGTATTTTTTATTATATTAATTGTGTAATAGTTAAATAAATATTGTCCAAAAAATCTAAGCGTCTTAACCGTAAAGTTTTTATAAATATGCCCAGTAATTGAGATACCGAATGTATTCCATTTTACTGTTTCACACTGCTTGTTATCCATGAAGTTTTTCCTGGAAAATCTTGGTGATAGTGAAGTAGAAAATTTATGACTGGGATTTATGATTTTTACCAAAACAAACTTACGCCTTGAACGTGAGCAGCTTCGCCAGAAAGTCTGGCACATAAGGCCCCAACACCATTTTCCTTTCGGTCGTACCATCCCATCTCTTGTCTTAACATTGCTTTGAACATTGTACTTCTTATCCTCTTCGTCAGTTTTTCTCCAGCGATACTGAACATGTATATCTACAACAACAAAAAAAAAAAACCTACGCTGTGATAATTGATTATAAAATGACCTGAAAGAAAGAGCGCTAAAAAAACTAAAAACTAGTTTAACGACAGGTACTGATGAAGACAACTTCGCTGTCGAAACACGTATCAAGCGCAAAACTCTTTGTCATCTTTTGTGTTTTTTCGTTGACTAATTCTTGTTTTTGTTTCAGTTTCCAACCACAGTGTTCAACCTCAGTCTTTTATACCATTACCTATTTATCTTTCAGCGCACAGATAATCGAATAATTTTTATGGTTGTCTTTTTTATAGAATAAGTACAGTGTGTGATTAATAAAAAGTCTGGACGCGGCAAGCGCGTTATGGCAGTGATTCTTTATAAAATTGTTTTTAATAGCAAATATGTGTCTTTTCGTAAACTACTCTTTGACAAGTTCGTAAATCAGCTATAACGGAAAGTTTTTTCCACCAAAAATATACAAAAATATTTTTAACAAGGCTATATATATATATATATATATATATATATATATATATATATATATATATATATATATATATATATATATATATATTATTTCAACAACACACCACGAGGGCCTAAATACTATCGACCGTGGGTGTCGAGAAGGAGGAAAGAGGCAACTTGTTAATTCTGGACTTGAAGGTTCGGAGGAGAAGAAAAAACATGTGCCGGCAAGGAATTCCACTACTTAGAAGTCCTCGTGACAAAAGAGCGGGCATAACAAGATGTTCTATGTCTGGTGACCTGGATAGTAAAAGGGTGCATTCGCTCTGTTCCCCTGGTAGATCTGTTGGGGGCAGCAGGTGGAGGAACTATGGAAAAAGCTCATCTGAGCAGTGCTCGTGCAGATATCTATAAAAGAGAGAGAGGTCATCAACTGCACGTCGGTGGGCAAGGGATGGCAGGCTTTGGGTGAGGATAGGGTCACCGATGGGACGTATATCTCTCTTCTGAATGGAGACCAGGATAGTGGTGTAGAAGCAGTAGCGGCACCCTAGATGTGGGAGCAGTATTCGAGGTTTGGCCTTATCTGTGAAGTATATAAGGTATAGAAATTAGCTAGTGAATAGTATTTGCGAGCCCGGAAGAGGAAACCTAATTTTTTAGCAGCGGCTTCTGCAATTGATATGACATGTTTGTGCCAATTGAGATTTCGATCCACAGAAATGTCAACAAGTGAAAAGGACTCATTACTTTGAATAACTTGGTTGTTCATTGTGATGGGTCTAGGGCTGGTGTATCTCTTTTGAGATAGAAAGCAAAAGATTTGGTGGACTTGAATTGTACAAGATTTCTACTTCCCGAGTCTAATATTTTTAGTGAATTTACTTTAAAAAAATCACTAATAGGAAGATCCCTGTTTATATATATATATATATATATATATATATATATATATATATATATATATATATATATATATATATATATATATATATATATCGTACCGATAACTCAAAAAATAATAAACCAATCTTGATCTAATTTGGTGAGTACCTTCCTTTTGCAAGTGGCTTGGATAAGTTTGTTATCCAGGGAAATCAAACCAGGTTTTGCCGGGAAATTTTCTTTCTAAAAAAATTAATGTCTCCGGAAATAACAAAGTAAAGGCAACCAAATTCGGTACACGTGTTTGTATCCTAAAGGGTGAACCCTGTACAAAAATTTAGGTCCCTGGGTTAAAAGACAAATGTTATGGGCACAAAATTTAGAGTTTTCCTCAGAACGTCAATGTCGCGATTTGAAACGTTAAAATTGGCATTGTTTAGGCAAAAAACGCGAAACAACTAGGAATTGTAAAAAGGAAATGTTGCAAGAAGAGTGTTCTACTTAAGTTTAAGCTTCAACCGCCATTGCCGTTCATTTTACTAAAATGTTTACAGAAAATTCATTTTAAATAGACCCTTTCTCTGATGCTTTGGCTATCGGTTTAGTTAAGTTGATGCTTTCGCTGTAGGTTTAGTTAAGTTTATGGTTTAACGGTCTATAATAATTCATTTTAAATAAACCTTTTCTCTGATGCTTTGGTTGTCGGTTTAGTTAAGTTGATGCTTTCGCTGTAGGTTTAGTGAAGTTTATGGTTTAATGGTCTATAATTTTTTTTAGCTAATTTTCGTAGAACAATTTCTTTAATGCATTTTTGCATTTTTAACGAAATATGATGCTTGTTTTTAAGAAAATAATCTGGACGCAGTAAGTGGGTTTTGGTAGCGAATTTTCATTATATCCTTCAAATTTAAATAACTCAATTTGCTATTAGCGTAAGGTTTGTTGGCTAGGAAACCAACATTTAAGTTTCTTTTCGGAAAGTTTTTGTACATTTTCAACCAATAAGTAATTTTAATAAAATATAGTACATTGTTTCTACTACATAGGCTATACCGGTAATCAGATTGATGCCTGCTCGCATTTGCTATTAAAAACTTTTTTATGAAAATTCACTTCAATAACGCACTTGCTGCGTCCAGACTTTTTGGAGATCCACAGAGACAGAACCCTTCATGAGTCTGCGATGCTCATCTAATTGGGCTAAAGAGACAGGCTTAGAATATTATATATTTTAGTGGAGGGTGCTGTCATCCGCGTAACTGTGAACTGGATTGGATGTGTTAGAGATGAGGTCATTGATGTGTAGAGGACACAAAGCCAGGCTTAGAATATTGTATATTTTAGTGGAGGGTATTGCCATCCGCGTAACTGTGAACTGGGTTGGATGTGCTAGAGAGGAGGTCATTGATGTGGAGAAGACACAAAGTGGGGGCTATAGCTTAACTTTGAGGGACTCCTGCATTAATTGGATACAGTTGAGAGGAATGGCCATCCACGACAACAGAAATGCTCTGTTTAGAGAGGAAATTTGCTGTCCAGGTACAGAGTTTTGGTGGTAGGCCATAGGCCGGAAGTTTATTAAACAGCGCTGCGTGCTAGACCTGGTCGAATGCCCTGGAAATGTCTAGAGCGACAATCTGGGATTCACCGTGTAATTCCATAGACTTGTTCCAAGAATGGGTGACAAAGGAAAGAAGGTCGGCAGTTGATCAGCGCTAACGGAATCCATACTGCCTGTCGTGGATTAGACTGTGTTTTTCAAGAAATTTTAGTAATTCGGTGTTTATATACTTTTCCATCACTTTAGAGACTACTGAAAGGAGAGAAATAGACCTGTGGTTGCTAGGAAGCGCTTTGGATATTTTTGTAAGTATTAGAGTGACTAGAATGAGATTTGACATGTGGCTAGAAGTATATATATATATATATATATATATATATATATATATATATATATATATATATATATATATATATATATATATATATATATATATATATATATATATATATATATATATATATATATATATATATATATATATATATATATATATATATATATATATATATATATATATATATATAAATTAAAACAACTGACCCCGGATATGGGTTCTAGGAGTCCTAGATTTTGCTCATTTGCTCAAAATCAAATTTGTTTAGAGAAAATTCACTAAAACGATTATGAGATTTAAAAAATTTCTTTATTGAAAAACACTTATAGCTTGATAATTTTTTTCTCCTCCATACAAAACAAATTGGTTTTACTTACCTGGAGGAAAGTGGCCAGTCCAGAAATAACGCCAGCTATGACAAAATAGATCACATATCTGTTGGTTTGTTCTCTCACTCGGTCGTCATCGTCACCTGTCAGAAACTGAAATTAACCGTTTAAATGATATTGATAATTAAATTTAGTAATAAATTAAGGAAGTAGTGTTAGTAGTTGTATATTTGTTATGATAATTTTACTACGTGCTTTTTTTTCTCCCTCAGCGCTAGTCCGCGTCTTTGCCGCCTCGATAGCACCGCAGCCTTTCGCTTATTGTGCATGCCCTTAGCACAGCATAGGTCTTCTTATGCTGTGCCCTTCGTCTTTCTACTCCACCCATTCCAAAATCACTGTGCCTTGAACTAGTCTGCATAGCAATTGGTAGGGTGAAGTTTCATATTGCTCTCACTCCGGTCTAGACTGACCGTAGATCAGTTGTCTTTTGCGGTCCAGAGATTTATACTCGCACAAGATGTGCTGGGCTGATTCCTCCCCCTCGCCGCAGCATCTGCATGTGAGGTCCCCCTCGAAGCGCCCCCTTTTTTTGCAGGTGTTTATTGACGGCCATCTGTCTCGTCAAGAGGCCTGTTATGTTTCTGAATTGTCCTCTGCTAAGATTTAGCAGCTCCACGGTTCTCTTTGAACTGGGTTCGTCAATTACTGACTTTCCATGTATGAGCCCTGGACAGTCTGCCCAGTACACCTTGTGTTCGTTTCTGACCCAGGACTTAATGGCTCCCCTGGCAGTGCTCTGTGTCACTTTCAGAACCGGTTCTGGTCTCATAAATGGTTCTGCTGACCCTCTCTTCGCGAGACTTTCAGTTTCTTCATTGCCTATGACCCCCGAGTAACCCGGCACTCAGATGAGAGTCACCTCATTCTGCCGAGCAAGGTCGTTCGTCTCGGCACTCACTTACCACCCTGGAGTTTACCTGTGGGCTACTTAGGCCCTTAAGAGCTGCCTGGCTATCTGTGGCTATGAGGATACGCTTGTTGATGTGGCCCCACCTCTAGTTCTCCCGCACACAGTGCAGGATGGCGTACATTTCGGCCTGAAAGACCGTTGTATGGGCTCCGAGGGAAATACTATGACTTACCCTGGGTCCTTCCGAATAAACACCTGCCCCCGTCCCACGCTCCCCGCCGGATCCGTCCGTGAACCAGACGAGCGCGTCCCGTTGTAAGCCCGGCGTCTCCTCCTGCCTTGCCTCGCGGTCGGGGATTTCCACTGTAAAATTGTTTTCCCTGCAGATTCGCGGGCTCGCAAAGTCTGACCTCATTTCAAGCAATAGTCATAGAGAATCCCATAAATCTGGCGAACATACTGAGAGCTCTCAAGAATGTTCTAAATAATCTGCCATTCCCATGTTCATAGAATGTTCTATGAATATATTTCGATCTTGTGAGAATGTTCTGGGCACATTTGAATATTCTTTTGAAACATCCCTGGTATATTCTCAGAATGTGTCTGTGCTGTCTGAATAGTGCAGCCTGTTGCACTGCTATACCAACGAGGCTTAATTCAACCCCTTTTCCAACATGATAACGCACGTCCTCATTTAGCAAGGGTTACTACAAGGTTCACATCATAGTTGGTTTTAAGTGTAAGACAAAAGTATGGACGGACATATATAGTGATTAAGTTGAATGCATATTAATCTGTTTACTTACACCAATAATATCTCCCATTAACACAGCAAAAATAGGCATAGAGAAACCCATAAATATGGCGGATATACATCCGATAGTTATATAACCCCATTCTGGTGAATTCATATGCAGTATTGACCACAGTGAGGCCTTGACATATTCCTCTTTCTCTTTGGTGTCTTCATTTATCTAAAAAGAATAATTATATAAGAAATACCAACGTACCTATATTTAAATAAAATAAATTCTATCTACACCAAAATCAAGTTGTCATAGTAAATAGATGGGTAGATAGATAGGCAGTTTATTTTCGATTTCTTGCCATAATACATGGATAAGCTCGTCACAATATTTATGATTAGATGAAAAATAATTATGTTGTGTAGTTTAGTTTATAAGTACACTTGTAGAACCCAAATCACCACAACACATATGTTCAGAGAACAGGAAAGGTCTTCAGAAGGGCCGTAATAGCCCTAGAAACATAATTCTTAAAAACACTAAAATAATAATTAAAAGTAGTTCAGTTTAATTCTTTACAGCAAGGAATGTAAATATTGCGAATAATTAGAGATCAGAATTGTATCTATTGACATTGAAAATATCGCATTCAGTATGTAAACAATAAACTTTTTTTAAAATTTCAACAACACACCACGAGGGCTTACAGCCTAAATACTATCGTACCGTGGGTGTTGACAAGGAGGAAAGAGGCAACTTGTTAATTCTGGCCTTGAAGGTTTGCAGGGGAGAAGGAAAAACATGTGCCGGCAAGGAATTCCACAGCTTGGAGGTCCTCGGGACAAAAGAGCGGGCATAACAAGATGTTCTATGTCTGGTCACCTGGACAGTAAAAGGATGCATTCGCTCTGTTCCCCTGGTAGATCTGTTGAGGGGCAGCAGGTGGAGGAAGTATGGAAGAAAGCTCCTCTGAGCAGTGCCCATGCAGATATCTATAAAAGAGAGAGAGGTCACCAACGGCACGTCGGTGGGCAACGGATGGCAGCCTTTGGGTAAGGTTAGGGTCACCGATGAGACGTATAGCTCTCTTTTAGATGGAGTCGAGGATAGAGAGTGTAGAAGCGGCAGCAGCACCCCAGATGTGGGAGCAGTATTCGAGGTTTGGTCTTATTTGTGAAGTATATAAAGTATAGAGATTAGCTGGTGAAAAATATTTGCGTGCCCGGAAGAGGAAACCTAATTTCTTAACAACCGCTTCTGCAATTGATGTGACATGTTGGTGCCAATTGAGATTTCGATCCACAGAGATGCCAACAAGTGAAAAGGACTCATTACTTTGAATAACTTGGTTGTTTGTTGTGATGGGTCTAGGGCTGGTGTATCTCTTATGCAAAAGAAAGCAAGATTGTGATTTGGTGGGGTTGAATTGTACAAGATTTCTACTTCCCCAGTCTAATATTTTTTGGAGATCCGCGAAGATAGAACCCTCCATAAGTCTGCGATCCTCATCTAGTTGGGCTAAAGAGACAGGCTTAGTGTATTGTATATTGGAGTGGAGGGTGCTGTCGTCCGCGTAACTGTGAACTGGGTTGGATGTGCTAGAGAGGAGGTCATTGATGTGGAGAAGAAACAAAGTAGGGGCTAAAGCTGAACCTTGAGGAACTCCTGCATTAATTGGATACAGTTCAGAGGAATGGCCATCCACGACAACAGAAATGCTCCGGTTGGAGAGGAAATATGCTGTCCACGTACAGAGTTTTGGTGGTAGGCCATAGGCCGGTAGTTTATTAAGTAGCGCTGCGTGCCAGACCTGGTCGAATGCTTTGGATATGTCTAGAGCGACAATCTGGGATTCACCACGTAGTTCCATAGAATGGGTGACAAAGGAAAGGAGGTCGGCAGTTGATCTGCGCTGACGGAATCCATACTGCCTGTCGTGGATTAGACTGTGTTTTTCAAGAAATTTTTGTAATTCGGTGTTTATATACTCTTCCATCACTTTAGAGATGACTGAAAGGAGAGAAATAGGCCTGTAGTTGCTAGGAAGCGCTTTCGATCCTTACTTGGGGACAGGTTGTACTCGAGCAGTTTTCCAGTTACTGGGGAATATGCCTCTATTGTAAGATGTCTGAAACAAACGAGTCAGGACAGGAGCAAGTACTGGTGCGCATTTTTTGAGAACAGTTGCTGGGATCTTGTCAAGGCCAGAGGCTTTCCTGGTATTAAGAGAAGAGAGCATCTTTCGTACCTTTCTAGTTTTGAAAATGATATCCGTCATTTTATGCGCGACATTGGGGACTGTTGGTGGTTGAACATTCGGAGGTGGGTTGAGAGTAGAATTGCCGGCGAACAACGAGGCAAAAAGTTCAGCCTTGCCCAGGGCGGTAGAAACAATTTCATCCCCTGAGACAAGAGGTGGGAACGTGCTCTTGCAGAAATTATTCCCAATAGATTTAGCAAGAGTCCAGAAGGGTTTACTGCCGCTGGAGCTTAAGAAGACTTTGTTTTTGATGTGGTTATTAAACGAGTTTTTTGCCTCAGAAAGAATGCGGACATAGCGGTTTCTTGCGTCGTTAAATGCTTCACGGTTTTCTTGACTGGGATTGTGTAGAAGCTTTTTGTGCGCTTTGACGTTTTCAAGTCTGGCCTTCTCACAGGATTTAGAGAACCAGGGCTTTTAAGTGGCTGCAGAGGTTTTCTGTGTACGTGGAATAAATAATTCCATGCCAGCTTTGATAATTTCGGTGACGTTTTGTGAGATATCAGAGGGGTCAGGATGAGAGAAGCAGACAGACGCCCATGGAAAGGAGGAAAACAAAGCAAATTAACAAGATACGCAGGAATGTTGCAGTCAGCAATTCCGAAGGTCGTAAAACTAATTAAGAATTAATATAAGTATTATTGTTTATATATATATATATATATATATATATATATATATATATATATATATATATATATATATATATATATATATATATATATATATATATATATATATTATATATTTATATATTTATAAATGAGATTAGATTGCTTCAGATGTAACGCCGCGATACGTGTAATTTAATCATGTAAACATAATACTGTTGAATTAATATTCACCATGTCACTATCTACGTAAGTTCATTCATTTGTTATTTAATAATGTTAAGTTTTGTGAGTTTAATATAGTTTAAATTATCCCGTTACCTATGTCTATATTTGCCTAGTCCAGCGATTTATCCTAAAATCTATCCCCCGCTTCCTGAACAACATCTTTCAAAGACCTGACGATCGTTTCAATAAAAAGGTTTGCGTGATCAGAGGACGGAAAATTCTAAACTGCTTACTACTATACATCAAGTGAGTGGCGAACGTGTCGCCACCTAGTTCGGAACCAAGTACTATGCTGTCACGCCCGCTCCAAATAACACAGAGTGTTAAAAATAGAGACAGTATACAGCTAACTAACAATTTAAAAAATTGTTAGCCCTGGCCCATTTCTACCCCAATATAGGGACAAATTATGTAAGACTAGATGCATTCTCGCAACAATTAGAACCGTGGCGGGCGTGACAGCATAGTACTTGGTTCCGAACTAGGTGGCGACACGTTCGCCACTCACTTAGTGTTTTGAGACTGGCTTTACGATAGCCGTGTTATTTTTGGTGCATTTTTGCTACAATTAGTATGCCGTACTGAAGAGCTCTAATGAGAGCGAAACCGGTCTACGGTTCTAATTGTTGCGAGAATGCATCTAGTCTTACATAATTTGTCCCTATATTAGGGTAGAAATGGGCCAGGGCTAACAATTTTTTAAATTGTTAGTTAGCTGTATACTGTCTCTATTTTTAACACTCTGTGTTATTTGGAGCGGGCGTGACAGCATAGTACTTGGTTCCGAACTAGGTGGCGACACGTTCGCCACTCACTTAGTGTTTTGAGACTGGCTTTACGATAGCCGTGTTATTTTTGGTGCATTTTTGCTACAATTAGTATGCCGTACTGAAGAGCTCTAATGAGAGCGAAACCGGTCTACGGTTCTAATTGTTGCGAGAATGCATCTAGTCTTACATAATTTGTCCCTATATTGGGGTAGAAATGGGCCAGGGCTAACAATTTTTTAAATTGTTAGTTAGCTGTATACTGTCTCTATTTTTAACACTCTGTGTTATTTGGAGCGGGCGTGACAGCATAGTACTTGGTTCCGAACTAGGTGGCGACACGTTCGCCACTCACTTAGTGTTTTGAGACTGGCTTTACGATAGCCGTGTTATTTTTGGTGCATTTTTGCTACAATTAGTATGCCGTACTGAAGAGCTCTAATGAGAGCGAAACCGGTCTACGGTTCTAATTGTTGCGAGAATGCATCTAGTCTTACATAATTTGTCCCTATATTGGGGTAGAAATGGGCCAGGGCTAACAATTTTTTAAATTGTTAGTTAGCTGTATACTGTCTCTATTTTTAACACTCTGTGTTATTTGGAGCGGGCGTGACAGCATAGTACTTGGTTCCGAACTAGGTGGCGACACGTTCACCACTCACTTAGTGTTTTGAGACTGGCTTTACGATAGCCGTGTTATTTTTGGTGCATTTTTGCTACAATTAGTATGCCGTACTGAAGAGCTCTAATGAGAGCGAAACCGGTCTACGGTTCTAATTGTTGCGAGAATGCATCTAGTCTTACATACTATACATCATCTTATATACTGAGTTTTCGGTAGAGACCGAAACCGAGAGGGAGACTAAATCGCAGGCAAATTTTCTGTGTATTGTATTTTTATTGCCGGACGAGGTTTTTGAACTACCTTTATAACTTTGCCTGGCATGTATCGAAATATTTTATCTGTATCAGACAGAGGCAAATGACTATAAATCAGTGGCGGCGCTAAGGAACTTTTGTTCCTTATTGCCTTAGAAATATAGATACTTTCGCATGCATTTAGCTTCGAGTCATCCGACACGATAATGTGTATTTTATAAAATAAAATGCAACGATGACACTTCCCACACATTACATCATAGTCTCGGCTCCCATAATGCCTTGGTGTAGCGTGGCTTGGTTCCGAGCTTATAAATGTATGTACTTACATGATTTAATTGTTGTTGTTGTACTAGTCTCATAATAAACGTTTAGTTAACGCACATCGTGTATTACTAGTGGGCAGTACCCAACCCCCTTGTTCCGTAATTGCTTAAGAAACCCTTTAAAAAATTCGGACAAGGGTAGTAACATCATTACTTTCGCTGTTTGTCTAACATTTGTGATAATTTTCAGATTTTCTTTATCAACGTGATGGTTATTATCCCAAATATGTTGTGCCACGCATGACTTGTCTACACTATCGTATCTCAGTTGTGACAGATGTTCACGAAATCTAGTCTCAATGATTCTCTTAATCTGCCCAACGTATTTAAGATTACAATCTTTACAACCTATTTTACCAATACCCGACATTTCAGTGGCTTTATCTTTTGTATTACTTAACCATTTTTTTGAATTATTTCTGTCAACGAAGTTTGCTGCAAATCGGCTCTTAAAAAATGGTCTCGAGACCACTTGTGATACTTGGCTCAAAAGGTAGGCAAACAAAGTTTTCCTCTATTTTATCTTTCCTTAATGTCGTGCATTCCGCTAAAATTTTCTGTTTTCTGTGGCTATTAATTAGTTTTTTCCACTAAGTAATCCGAATATCCGCTATATTAAGCCACGTTTTTAATGTACTCTAATTCTATACTATATCTACTTATACTTACGGGAAATTTTTTAGTCTATTTACTTATGAAATTTAAACTGTCATCTTACTAAAATATTTTCGCTAACTAGAACCCCTAAAACCCATATACGGGGTCAGTTTCAGTTTTTGTCTGTTTACACATATACAGGGTGACGCATTTCTAAGGTAAAGCTCAATATATCCGTTATTATACAAGATATGAGAAAAAAGTATATAGCTTAATTATAGGGTGTCTCGAACTGCATGTTGTAGAGAACCCAAATCACCACAACACATATTTCAGAGACCTTACGATCGTTTCGTTGACCATGTCAACATCTTCATAGGAAGAACAATTCTAAAATTAAACTCCTATCTACAGTGTATTTATATCGCGTCTAGGTAAACGAACTAGTCCGAAGTAAACTTGTCGTCGAAGACCCATCGTTTGTTTATTGTGTAGTGAAACTACGAGGTCGAAGACCTGCTTTAATCTTCTGGTCAACCAATTTATGAGCCCTTATTTAATATAAGGATAATAGGCTTAAAAGGAAAGGTACCGAGTTATTTAAGGAATCTGCACGTTCCCTTTCGATATAGAAATTTACTATGTGGATATGGGAGCAAACCGACAAGCACATCTGGCGAAACAAACAACATAACCTCCGCTCATCTTTTTTATATAGAAAACTAAACCCGGGTGTTTGGCTCACAATGTTAACTCTAACAAAGGATAAATAATTCAACTAAAATACTACATAAAAACTATATTTATATTGATTTTAATTCTTCGTAAACAATATTTATAATGACTTCATAGATACAAAGAAAACGAAAGGTTCTTTAAGTCTAGACAAGCGTAGAGATTAGTATATGTATAGACCGGCCGAGTTATTGACAGTAATTTATTATCCTACCTGACAAATTAGGAGTGTTTAAGTGGTCAAATGCAAAGTGAAAATAAAGAGCTTGAAATTGAAGGTGCCGCACGATTCAATGGAGTTTTGTTCTTAATCGACCTTGATATAAAAATACTTTCTAATGAATCAAGCATAGTTTTATGTCTAACATTTTTGAAAAGTTTCAAATTTTCTTTGTCAATGTGGTGATTATTATCCCATATATGTTGTAGGGCTGGGAATCGAATACGAATAGTTCGAATATTTGAATATTCGAGTATTCGAATACGAATTATTTCAACGAGAGTGTATTCGAATATTCGAATATATTCGAATACTCGAATAATTCGAATAGTCGTGAGCTGTCGGAACGAATATTTGAATACACAAACGGATAAATTCCCAGCACTACTCAAAAGCACCGGCACCAATATTGTCAGTTCTGTCCTGTCTATGTGTAATCGTGCGAATGGTTTTGGGGTCTTGGATAAAATGGTTAATAACTCAGCAACGCATGATTTTTAAGTATCAACTGTGCTATACCCTTGAACTCGGAAGGAAATATTGCATTCAAATGGGTAATAATATACAGAATGTTCTGTTAAAAAATATAAAATTTATATCGATAACTGCGGCGAATGGAATGTCGTTATTGGCATCATAAATTACTAATATGTAATATCTACACCATCTACTATAAATTATAAATTAGCAACCTTTTTCTAACTAACCACATTATCAGCCTAAAACGCAAATACACGGGATCCAGATTTATTTATTCATTTATATATGTACTTACAAATAACGTAAATATGACTAAAAACCTAATTGCTGTTGTGAGTACACAATGAAACCGACATTATAATCGTCATTAATTTTTCTAAAATAAACAATGAAACATTTCCGGAATTATTTGAAAGTTAAGAATTAAATAGCTAATTTTCTAGGAAACAGAGGTAGATTCAAAAAATGATAACGAGACACATTCATAGGCTTAGGGGAGTGTTTATTGCTGTGCGAATATTCGAATACTCGATAAATATTCAAATATTCGAATACTCCACGAATATTCGAATACTCGAATAATTCGAATAGTCGTGAAGCTTTCGGAACGAATATTCGAATACACAAACGGATAAATTCCTAGCACTAATATGTTGTGCCACACACGATTTGTCCATATCGTAAATGTGCGAGCTGTTCACGAAATCTGGTGGATATGTTTCTCCTAGTTTGACCCAGGTATTTAAGATTGCATTCTTTGCAACTAATCTCATAAATACGGGACATTTCAGTGACTTTGTCTTTGTTTTTCGTATTACACATTTCCTTTTAAGCTTATTATCCTTATATTAGATAAGGGCTCATAAATTTGTCTACCAGAAGATTAAAGCAGGTCTTCGACCTCGTAGTTTCACTACACAATAAACAAACGATGGGCCTTCGACGACAATTTTACTTCGGACTAGTTCGTTTACCTAGACGCGATATAAATACACTGTAGCTAGGAGTTTAATTTTAGAATTTTTCTTCCTCTGAAGATGTTGACATGGTCAACGAAACGATCGTAAGGTCTCTGAAATATGTGTCGTGGTGATTTGGGTTCTCCAAGTGTACTTATTAGTGCTCATCACAGGTTCCAGTTTTCACATAGTGCATCTTATAAACCTATTTTGATAATCACAGGGTGGCTCATAAGTCGTTGGTGATACAGACTTTCTTTTTTTAATAGAACACCCCTTATGCTATTGCATTTTTGTGTTTTCCATCGAATTATAATGCCAGTTTGTAAGAAAAATAATTGATATCGTTCATCGTTTTTGAGTTATTTCAGTTGTTTTGACACTTTTCACGTTTTTGGCACATATTTCAAATACATATCACAAATTGTGATACGGCGTTTTTATCAAAAGATAGCGGAGCCCCATGGAAACGACGGATTCAGAAAGCTTTTTGTTTGTATTACTCGTCGAAAAAATCGATTGTGCCGTATACAGGTACTCTCAAATAGTGGCTGAAATTTTAAAGTTTTCGCAGAAATGTTTTTAGCGTTTCCGTAGAAATCATTTCAGTTCCACATCGTCACAACGTGTGGAACTATGGAATCGGTGACAAAAATTTTAATTTTCACTTAAACGTCGTAAAACGTAACAAAACGATTTTTTTTGTATGTCGGTCTGTCGGTCTGTATGTCTGTCTGTCTGTTGCCACGATAACTTTAGAACGAATTGAGATATCAAATATTCAAATTCGGTATACAGTTAGCACTCCACAAAGGAACGGTTCGGATGGTTTTTGAGTAAAATCGCTCTCTGTGGTAGGGGATGAATTGGGGGTGATTTGGTGAAAACTGACATTTTTTCGTCAGAACTGGAGTAATATAACGTTTTAGGGTTTATTTATTAGAAAACTTATAATTTCATCAAACCTTTGGTATTCTGTGCTGAAATTAAATTATGGATTGAATGTTTGGGGGCTGGAATATTGTTGACAAAAATTTATAATTTTTTTTTTGTTGCTAAAACGGCGTAAAAAGTCTCAAAACGCATATAAAACTCGGTTCGGATTGTTAGGGGTAGGGGGATGAATTAAGGGTAATTTGGTGAAAATTGACATTTTTTCGTCAGAACTGGAGTATATAACGTTTTAGGGTTTATTTATTAGAAAATTTTTATATCCATCAAACATCTGGTATTCTGTGCTGAAATTAAATTATGGGTTGAATGTTTGGGGACTGGAATATTGTTTAGAAAAATTTATAATTTTTTTGCTAAAACGGCGTAAAAAGTCTCAAAACGCATATAAAACTCGGTTCGGATTGTTAAGGGTAGGGGATGAATTAGGGGTAATTTGGTGATAATTGACATTTTTTCGTCAGAACTTGAGTAATATAACGTTTTAGGGTTTATTTATTAGAAAACTTTTAATTTTATCAAACATCTAGTATTCTGTGCTGAAATTAAAATTATGGATTGAATGTTTGGGGGCTGGAATATTGTCGACAAAAATTTCGAAACTCTTTTTTTAGCTAAAACGGCGTAAAAAGTCTCAAAACGCTTAAGGGGTAGTGGATGAATTGGGGGTGATTTGGTGAAAACTGACATTTTTTCGTCAGAACTGGAGTAATATAACGTTTTAGGGTTTATTTATTAGAAAACTTATAATTTCATCAAACCTTTGGTATTCTGTGCTGAAATTAAATTATGGATTGAATGTTTGGGGGCTGGAATATTGTTGACAAAAATTTATAATTTTTTTTTTGCTAAAATGGCGTAAAAAGTCTCAAAACGCATATAAAACTTGGTTCGGATTGTTAGGGGTAGGGGATGAATTAAGGGTAATTTGGTGAAAATTGACATTTTTTCGTCAGAACTGGAGTATATAACGTTTTAGGGTTTATTTATTAGAAAATTTTTATATCCATCAAACATATGGTATTCTGTGCTGAAATTAAATTATGGGTTGAATGTTTGGGGACTGGAATATTGTTTAGAAAAATTTATAATTTTTTTGCTAAAACGGCGTAAAAAGTCTCAAAACGCATATAAAACTCGGTTCGGATTGTTAAGGGTAGGGGATGAATTAGGGGTAATTTGGTGATAATTGACATTTTTTCGTCAGAACTTGAGTAATATAACGTTTTAGGGTTTATTTATTAGAAAACTTTTAATTTTATCAAACATCTAGTATTCTGTGCTGAAATTAAATTTGGGGTTGAATGTGTGAGGGTGGAATATTCTTGAGAATAATTTCGAAACTTTTTTTTTGATAAAACGGCGCAAAAATTCTCAAAACGCTTGAGGAGTAGGGGATGAATTTGTGAAAATTGACATTTTTTCGTCAGAACTGGAGTAATATAACGTTTTAGGGTTTATTTATTAAAAAACTTTTAATTTCATCAAACATCTAGTATTCTGTGCTGAAATTAAAATTATGGATTGAATGTTTGGGGGCTGGAATATTGTCGACAAAAATTTCGAAACTCTTTTTTTAGCTAAAACGGCGTAAAAAGTCTCAAAACGCTTAAGGGGTAGTGGATGAATTGGGGGTGATTTGGTGAAAACTGACATTTTTTCGTCAGAACTGGAGTAATATAACGTTTTAGGGTTTATTTATTAGAAAACTTATAATTTCATCAAACCTTTGGTATTCTGTGCTGAAATTAAATTATGGATTGAATGTTTGGGGGCTGGAATATTGTTGACAAAAATTTATAATTTTTTTTTTTGCTAAAACGGCGTAAAAAAGTCTCAAAACGCATATAAAACTCGGTTCGGATTGTTAGGGGTAGGGGATGAATTAAGGGTAATTTGGTGAAAATTGACATTTTTTCGTCAGAACTGGAGTATATAACGTTTTAGGGTTTATTTATTAGAAAATTTTTATATCCATCAAACATCTGGTATTCTGTGCTGAAATTAAATTATGAGTTGAATGTTTGGGGGCTGGAATATTTTTTACAAAAATTTATAATTTTTTTGCTAAAACGGCGTAAAAAGTCTCAAAACGCATATAAAACTCGGTTCGGATTGTTAAGGGTAGGGGATGAATTAGGGGTAATTTGGTGATAATTGACATTTTTTCGTCAGAACTTGAGTAATATAACGTTTTAGGGTTTATTTATTAGAAAACTTTTAATTTTATCAAACATCTAGTATTCTATGCTGAAATTAAATTTGGGGTTGAATGTGTGAGGGTGGAATATTCTTGAGAATAATTTCGAAACTTTTTTTTGATAAAACGGCGCAAAAATTCTCAAAACGCTTGAGCGGTAGGGGATGAATTTGTGAAAATTGACATTTTTTCGTCAGAACTGGAGTAATATAACGTTTTGGGGTTTATTTATTAAAAAACTTTTAATTTCATCAAACATCTAGTATTCTGTGCTGAAATTAAAATTATGGATTGAATGTTTGGGGGCTGGAATATTGTCGACAAAAATTTCGAAACTCTTTTTTTTGCTAAAACGGCGTAAAAAGTCTCAAAACGCTTAAGGGGTAGTGGATGAATTGGGGGTGATTTGCTGGTGATTTTAGGGTTTATTTATTAGAAAACTTATAATTTCATCAAACCTTTGGTATCCTGTGCTGAAATTAAATTAGGGGTTGAATGTGTGGGGGTGGAATATGGGTGACAGAAATTTCTAAACTCTTTTTTTGCTAAAACGGCGTAAAAAGTCTCAAAACGCTTAAGGGGTAGTGGATGAATTGATTTGGTGAAAATTGACATTTTTTCGTCAGAACTGGAGTAATGTAACGTTTTAGGGTTTATTTATTAGAAAACTTATAATTTCATCAAACATCTAGTATTCTGTGCTGAAATTAAATTTCGGGTTGACTGCGTGAGGGTGGAATATTGTTGACAAATACTTCGACACTTTTTTTGTGCTAAAACGGCGTAAAAAGTCTCAAGACGTATAGAAAACTTGATTCTCAAACGAATTTTTTTTGTCTGCTGGTCTGTCGGTCGGTTGGTCTATCGGTTTGTCGGCATGTACATCTGTCTGTTAATAGGCGCAACAACTTTTGAACGAATTGAGATATCATTTTCAAATTTGGTATCCAGTTAGAACCTCACAAAGAAACGCTTCGAATTGTTTTTTGGGTAAGATCGCTTCAGCGGGTAGGGGATAAATAAGGGGTGATTTGGTGAAAATTGACAGTTTTTTTCCATATAACTCGAGTAATATAAGGGTTTAAAAGTTTATGGGTATAGGAATACAAATATTTTCTTTGTGGTCAATCCATGAGCCCTAAATTCATTTCATGAGAATGTCTTTGTGAAGCGAATAATTATCACAGCTATGTGGAAATTATTATTCAATTTGCAGCATTATTTTATAATTTTTTTCTGAAGTGTTGGTAATTAATAATAAATGTTTAGTGAGTTATTGTAAAAAAAGTTGTCGAATTTTCGTGAAAAATATAATTTAGTGTAACATTACTGAAGGCAGATCTGTTGTGGTAATTTGTGTTCTCCAAGTGTACTTATCAGTGCTTATCACATATTCCAATTATCAGTTAGTGAAGATATAACTGATAAATTATAATGTTCAAAACTTCAGGCTCATTACCTTTGTGGTCGACACATATGAAATATATTTAAAAAAAGATAGTATAAATCAAAAAAAGTGGACCACGCTTCCATTGTTTAAGGTACGCAGCTGATACAGCGCTGATTGGAAGAACGGAAACAGAATTTGCAAAGGATTCTAGTTGTGCTGTATGGTGTGTAAAAATAACTAAACGAAAAATCACCAATACAAAAATAAAAGAAATCATAATAAGTAGTGGTAGGTCTGTGAAGATCAATACAGAGCTAAAAGGTGCACAATTGGAACAATTAGAAATATCCACGTACATTGATGATATTATTATACGAATAATGGTAAATGTAGCAAATATCCGAAAAGGAGGATCGCGATGGCAAGCATTTAATATACAAAGTACTTTTCTCATTAATAAGCATTTTAACTGGGACTTGAGAAAGAGGTTCATCAGGTCATACATATGAAGTGTTATAATGAGAAAAGCTGGACTTTGGTAAATCAGGACCGAAAAGAATAGAAGCTTTAAAATGATAACGCGAAGCAAAAATGGTAGACAAGGAACCGCACAGATAGAAAATTAATTAAAGTGTGCTAGAACAGGTGAGAGAAGATACTTACTAAAGCAGTTTGATAAGAAAGTGGCAAAATTTGTTGGACACATTCTAAAACATAATAACCTTTTGATAGCGTTATTTAGGGAACACATAGTTGCAAAAGGGTAAAAGCTAGACCAAAAATAAAAATTCTGGAGAACCTGGGTCAGTTGATGAAGTGCAGAGGCTGCAGTGATATGTAAATAGCTACTGGGGGAGACAGAGAGACAAGGTTGCGACGATGACGCCTTTAAACTATGGTGGTAATAATTGGTTGTCTTTTGATAAGGCATTGTCGTAATACCTCAGAAACCTAATAATCCAAAGACAAAATATAACACATTTGCAGATTCATGTATACCTATATAATTTACTGTCATAGACGTTTTGGTTATAATGTGCAAGTAATACCCACTAAGCATGGTAACTTACAAATGCTTACCGCAACATTAGATAATTTACCATTAAGCAAGTTAAGTTTGCAACATTTCTAAATGTTTGCAGCCAAAAAACCAATGCAAACTTACAAATGAAACTTTAACGTAACTTTCAAAAATAATATCTAGTTTGCCGTGTTGTGGTTTTTCTCCATTTGTAAGCTCACGTAAAGTTACAATTGTAATGTTTCTGAAAGTTTGTTTTAATTTGTAAACATTTATTTGAATTCATCCGTTTTCGTGTTCGTGTATGTTCGATCGTATGTCATCGTCGTCCAATAACAACATAGCAACACCAACGCCAACAGCGAACTGACTCGTGACAAAACGCCCGGCAATAATGATTAATGGCGGATTGTTGTTTATATTTATGATATGCTGTTATTTGATTTATGTCTATTTATTTTTCTGGAAGTTTTAAAGATTGAACAATCTTATTGTAGCCTGAATTGTTAGATTTTTGGTGTAATTAAGTAATTCGTTGTCTGGAGTGTGGATAATGAAACGTGGAGTATATCCACAAACATGTGAGGTAAGAATCCCTAAAACAGCTATATACTTAATACAAGTGTGAATTCAATAAAATTAGTCACTTTTCTGTAGCATAATTAAACTTTGGTATGTCGCTATTGGTGAATTATTCTCAAATAGCTGTTATTATTTATATTTTTGATTCTTTTTATGAAATCTACTCAACGAAAAAGAAAACCAAATTACTAAATACGACTTTTGTTATGTCCTTAGAAGCAGCCTGGAGATGCCTTACCTGGTCAAACCAATTTATTTTAAAACGTTAAACATGATTGACCTATGGAAGCACGAGGCTTATCCAGAGCAATTGACATCATAAGAACACTGGAACAGTACAATACCCATCAAGCTGCCAGGAGTGGTTACTTTGCACATTGTCGCAGTATCCTATCATATGGAACATTCATATGGGTTAACTCATCAGCAGCGGAACATGTGTTTATCATGCAAAAAAGTGCAATAAGGACCTTGTGTGCGTAGGTCTAAGAAAAAGCTGCCCTGATGTATTAGAGGCGAATGGGATACTTAGGTACCTTTACAGCCATATTCTTCTTCAGTATATGTATTCAAAATATCCAGTGAATGGTGAAGCTCGCAACATCAATACCAGTTGCAGACATGAATTAAAAATACGGTTGCACAAAAAAGAGAAAACAAAGCAGATGTCTGATTACTTGGGAATCAAATTCCTCAATTTTCTACCTAATGTTATTAAGATGCTTCCACTAACAAGATTAAAGTAGGCACTAGTGGATGTTATAAAACAAAAACCAAGGTGAAGGAATTTATTGGTGCTGTAAACTAATGTGTATAGTGTTGCATACTATTTGTATTAATTCTTTGTAGTGTGTGTGGCTGTGTGTGTGCGTTAGGGAAAAGTTTTGGAATGCAAGTTCCACTAGCCACAGACTTTTATATATATACGTAATTCATTGTAGTCATAATTTTGCTTTATTTTAACTCAATGTTTCTGAAGGTACACAGACATTGGCGGTACTATACTTACTCGATAGTGATAGTTAAGACATGCGTGAACACTTTCAGAGACTGTCGCCATATTTAGGCTACTTTCGCACTGAAGTTGTATTCGTTTCCCTGCGCTTGATTTATCCATTGCATATTCTTACGTTTGCTTAATCAAACTTTATCTAAAATCGAAATTAATGCACCATTTTAGATATTTCTTTTTTTACAATAGTATTTGATATTTTGACTTGATTTTATGTCACATATGTTACGATATACTTTAGAAGCTAAAAAATTCTTGCCGCTCAAAATAAGTAATACTGCAGAAGACTTCGTTTTTATTATTGGTGTTTCACACGTTTTCCTCGGCGACTAAGAGTTATTTAGTAAACCAATATCAAAAACATCTAATTGGTATTCATTTAGAAAAATGAATTTTTGAAATCGGTCAATTAATAACGATATCACAAGTTCAAGTTATCAATTTTGTCGCCGAGTTTTGCCTAGAACTGCATTTTAGCCTAAACATGGACACTCTCGCTACATGTCTTAACTATCTCTATCTAGTGAATATATTCGGTACTTATAAAGGCAGTGACTTACCATGTACATTTGATGGTCAATAAAATCTATATATCTATCAGCAGAAATGAATAATATGTTGTAAGTCTTTAATTTTTTATGTAATAAAGATTTTATTCTAATTAACATTGTCTTAAGTCATTTTTTACAGTTTTACAAGAAATATATATTATGTATAAATACACATATACATATATTCAGTATTGGTTTGTAACTTGAAATAAATTCACTTATCAAATACAGTTTCTTTTTTTCAAAAATGCTTGGACACATTGATTAGTATTTTAAGTTGCAGTCTTAAAAAATCTATACGGTATGTACCATATTTGAAAAATGACTTCATCAATAATTTCTTTAAATTAACCCTAGGTTTTTGTTGACTATTTTTAAAGTTCATACAGTTGAAGTTGTAGAAAACCATTTTTATTCATTGATTACACAATATTTTTTTTGTGCTTTCAACTCAAGATTTATAATACAAATTTGAAATTTGGTGGTTTTGTATCGCTTGATGTGTATTTTAAAAATAGTCAACAAAAAGCTAAGGTTGGCATTTACTAAAATTATCAATGACATTTGACACAAATTGTATAATACATTTTTGAAAATATTGTAATTGAGAATATTATCTGACTCCAAACATTTTTGAAAAAAAAGCTGAAGTAGATTAATTGGAATTATCCCAAGTTACAAGCTTGCACTGTATATATAATATATACAATTGCAGATAAGTTGCAAATGTAAGTTTAAATTTTACAACTTTGCTAGGTCCTTTTAAAATTGAAGCTTGCTGTAAGATAACATTTGTAAGTATAACAAAAGTTTGTAACAGCTCACTACAGTAAACTTGAGGTAACGTTACAAAAGAAACACATATGTAAAGTCACTGGGGGGGAAGATTTGCCATTTGCAACAAACTTGCATTCTGCAAGTAATCTATCAAACTTAGACTTGCTTTGGAAAAGATTCTGCAATGTTAATGCAATATTACCTTGCTCAGTGGGTATACATATAATAATTATTCAGCTTCGATCGATAACTCACCTCAATATCTTCCTCCTCAGTTAAAGATATCTTTCTGAATTCGTCTGCTTCTATGATCTTTTTATTTTCATCTTTGTCGACATCATTGTCGGCAGACACTTGACTCATGACCAATTTATGATATTCGTTTTGTTTTGCCATTAATTGAGCATGTGTGCCTTGTTCGACGACTTTCCCTTCTGATATAACCACGATTTTGTTAGCATTTTTAATGGTACTAAGCCTGTGTGCTACGATAACTGTAGTACATCCTTGACTAGCCTAAAAGAAAGCACAAACATGTTTTTTAGCTCACTATTTTGTCTGAGTTAGGCTTAAACTCTTAATTCTAGTCTTAATTCATCCACGTAATCATATTGAAGCCACAAACCAAGTGAAAGCTGTAAGTAATGTTTTGCCCAAGAAACTAAATTACCTTTTAATGAATTTTCTTAGAAAACATTCATTAATGGGGAGATTCCGACATTCGAAATTACGACAGCTATGATTCAATTTATTTAAAATATTAAATATGTTTGTACCCAAACACAAATTTATTTATGGATATAATACGGCTAGGGCTGCTATACTTAAAACATAAGCTCGTAATGCTGGTTGACGACATTTTATCGGTCCTTGAAAATTGTGATCTGATTACATATACAAAAGTATCAAAAATTAAAGCTACCTTCGTTGCATATATATTGATACTAATAAATTTCTGACACATAAGATACTTTCGGTATTATGGCCCTAGCAGAAATAAGGCCTAGTCACCTATTTTCCCTGTGTGGCGCCATCTGTTGCCGGGAATCTTTACCATGTCAATATTGAGGCGGACATATATTACTGAAAAGTAGGCGATTTTGCACCCTTTTTATAAGCTACCTGGGCAATTGTTACTAGACATTACTTCCATAGTAACGTGTTACTAATTTTAAGTGAATTATTTCATTTTGAACTTGTACTTAGGTAATTTTAGTGAATTTTCTTTAAAAAAAAAACCACTAATGAAGAGATCAAGACTTTTGAATTTTGAAAAAATTTCTTCAAATGAGTGCGAACAAGGCCCCCTTTCCCTAGAACATATATCCGGGGTCAGTTTCAATTTTTATATGTTTATATATATATATATATATATATATATATATATATATATATATATATATACATATATATATATATATATATATATATATATATATATATATATATATATATATATATATATATATATATATATATATATATATATATATATATATATATCAGTAGCGGCTCTATATAACAAAATATATAGACATACGTCAACTCATTATCTTATTACAACTTGTTAGTAATAAGATAATGAGTTGATGTATGTCAATACTTTTGTTATATAGAGACTGCTTTTATACTGTTATTGTTTAGTTATTTTATTGTTGTAACTGTTATCATAGTTATTATAGGCTAGTTCTATTTTATGTTAAATATTGACATACATCACCACGACATTTTGAAAGCCTCATATGTCATCTGTGTTTCATTTTATTTTCAATTTAATAAATTTTTTGATCAAAACATCATATCATAACATAGCAACATATCTTTATTTGTAGTTGTCATGATTTCGTACTAATTCAATTTCAATCTGTCTGAGAATGCTGTCAAGCAGCGAAAATAGTCACAGAAACGTTGAAGAACATCCTAGAACTTCCAGAATTCATAAGGGCCACTTGCTCCTGTTAGCTTACGCGCTGGCTACGTCCTTCACCTACAAAAACGAAAACCAACAGTGAAGCCAGAGAAGTAGTCTCCAAGTCTGTATGTGGTATGGACCAGTTTCACCAAGTAAGGGAAACAACAATCAATGAACTATATTTAATTATCGTTGTTTCAATTACGTAATATTTTGCTGTATACAAATGAATAATAACATTGCTTTAAGAAAGATAATACGGTCCTGGCGATAAAATAAGCGATTACGCCTGTGATTCGACAACAGCTCAACTGTATGCCGAGTCCCACCCTGGTCCGTTAAGCTGGAGCGATGTGGGCAAGGTCAAATATTCTATTCTCGCAACATCAATGGGCCGCCCTACAAGATTCAGTGCTGGGTCTTATTATGCTGTGCTGCAATTGTGGAATTTTAAATCGCACAACGGTATTGCTTGTTCTGTCGTTTTTGACGAAGATAGTCGATCATTTCGTATTGAAGTTTCCCATTTAGGTAGAGCGCCGAAGAATACACACCGACGAAGGACTGTGTATACGGATGTATATAACGTCGGCAACCATTAATACACTATACTTCTTCTGATTCTGTATTAATGGCTGCCGACTCTCTGCGATCCTCGATATACTAATTTTGTTTGTAGAATGGAGGAGGTAGAAAAATTAAAATTTATTAAAATATAGCACTATTATTTTTCCCCGGCAGTCTGCAGTGCGCGCGGGCGCTCTTATTGAGGAGCCGCCCCTGATATATATATATATATATATATATATATATATATATATATATATATATATATATATATATATATATATATATATATATATATATATTGGGCAGATAAAGTTTGGTGGGTACTGTCCTTTTGCAAATGGTTTGGATAAGTTCGTTAGCCAAGAAAATAGGACCAGTTTTTCCCGGAATATTTTGTGTTTTCTTTCGGAAAGTTTTCATATTCCGGAAATAACAAAGCTATAGTATCAAAATTTGGTATGCGGTACGCGGGTTTGTATCACTAAAGCTAAACTATGAAATCTTGTACAATTCAGCCACAACAAATGTCAGTCTTGCTTTCTATCTCATAAGAGATACACCAGCCCTAGACCCATCACAATGAATAACCAAGTTTTTTAAAGTAATGAGTCCTTTTTACTTGTTGGCATTTCTGTGGATCGAAATCTCAATTGGCACCAACATCAATTGCAGAAGCTGCTGCTAAGAAATTAGGTTTTGTCTTCCGGACTCGTAAATACTTTTCACCAGCTAATCTCTATATACTTCACAAATAAGGCCAAACCTCGAATACTGCTCCCACATCTGGGGTGCCGCTGCTGCTTCTACACTCGCTATCTTGGACTCCATTCAGAAGAGAGATATACGTCTCATCGGTGACCCTACCCTCACCTAAAGGCTGCCATCCCATGCCCACCGACGTGCCGTTGGTGATCTCTCTCTCTCTTTTATAGATATATGCAGGGCACTGCTCAGAGGAGCTTTCCTCCATAGTTACTCCACCTGCTGTCCCAACAGATGTACCAGGGGAACAGAGCGAATGCACCCTGTCCAGGTCACCAGAC
Organism: Tillus elongatus; assembly: GCA_964006375.1. Lineage (NCBI taxonomy): Eukaryota > Metazoa > Arthropoda > Insecta > Coleoptera > Cleridae > Tillus > Tillus elongatus. The sequence goes on along the minus strand of OZ023263.1, from coordinate 246,513,616 downwards.
ATAGAACATCTTGTTATGCCCGCTCTTTTGTCCCGAGGACTTCCAAGTTGGTGAATTCCTTGCCGACACATGTTTTTCCTTCTCCTCTGAACCTCCAAACCTTCAAGTCCACAATTAACAGGTTGCCTCTTTTCTCCTTGTCGACACCCACGGTACGATAGTATTTAGACTGTAAGCCCTCGTGGTGTGTTATTGAAATAATAATAAAAATTATTTTAAAATTTAAGTTTGCTGCAAGTTAACATTTTTAAGTATGAACAAAGTTTGTAACAGCTCACTACAGTAAACTTGCGGCAAGGTTACAAAAGAAACGCTTGCATTTTTAATGCAACTGGGGGGAAGATATTCTATTTGTAGTAAATTTGCAGGAGGGTTTCTATAATTTATCAAACGTGCCCTTTCTTTGAAAGGGATTCTGCAATATTGGTGGTGCAATATTACTTTGCTTAGTGGATCGACTCGTCCTTTTTAGCAAAACAATGCTTTTTATGTGCACGTATGTATGACTTTTATTATTGGAGCCCATTGGTAGATCAGGGAATGGGAATATACCATTTGTCTGAACCTCGCACTTAGTTACACAAGGTAATGTTAGTTTCAATTTGTTTATTTTAGTGAATTTTCCTAGAAAAAATTCATTATTGGAGAAATTCCGACTTTTGAATTTTGAATTTTGAATTTTTTTATATATATCACACCGGTAACTCAAAAAATGATGGTCCGATTTTGATAAATTTTGACATGTACCTTCCTTTTGTAAGTGTCTTGGATAAATTTGTTAGCTAGGAAAATCGAAAAAGGTTTTCCGGGAAAATTTTGGGTTTTCTTTCGGAAAACAAATTTATCTACAAAAATAAAAAAGCTATGGTAATCAAATTTGCTACACAAGTTTATGGAATGAAAAGGAAACTATATACCAAAATTTAGATCTCCAGGATACAGGAAAAAAAGTAAAAAAAAATATTTGGTGCCGGATCATTTTAATGAAAATTCACTACCATAACGCACTTGCTGCGTACAGCCTTTTTTAGTTTTTGTTTTAGTATATAAATTAGTATTTTTTCCTGTGTAAATAAAGCCTATTTTAAAGTGTCTATGTGATATATCACAATATGTAACATGAAAATGGAATCAACAACATAATAATAACCATGTCAACAACTATAATAATAAAATAGCTAGATAACGATAACCACAATCGAAGCAGGCTCTATATATCGAAAATATAGACAAACATCAACTGATTAGGCGCTGCAAATGAAATTTTCACGTCTGTTACCATATTTGACAGGCTGTATTTTAGACAAATCAACTGAAAACCGGTTTTTTTAAACGCAAAGAATATAAAATGTATTAAAGCTACAAATCTTCTCGATCTTGCTTCAGTTTGACTAACTTTTTAGTGAAAATCCGGCTTTCAACATTTCGCCATGATTTTAGCCTCAAATTTAAAATTCATAACTTACCGAGTCAATAGCAGCTTGTACTTTAGCTTCACTATTTGTATCTAGTGCTGATGTAGCTTCGTCTAGTAGAAGTATAGCAGGATTCCTTACCAAAGCTCTTGCTATAGCAATTCTTTGTTTCTGACCTCCAGACAACTGAGCACCTCGTTCCCCAACTAACGTATCATATTCGTGGGGCAAATTCCTAATAAACTCGTGAGCGTTAGCTTTCTTTGCTGCGTTTAACACATCGTCTCTTGTTGCTGAAGGATTACCAAACCGGATGTTTTCATATATTGTTGTTCCAAATAGAACAGGCTCTTGTCCAACTACACCTATGTGACTTCGAAGCCATGTTAAGTCCAAATTTTTGATGTCTGCTCCATCAATTTCCACCTAGATAATAAATTAAAGCATTAAGAAAAACCTATACATATCCTTTTTATATTGTCTCCTTATTGAACTTTAGACACGACGATAGAACTAGATGGGTAGTGCTGGCACTTGAGATGATTGGAGACAGGAGGTTTAAGAAGAATAGAGGTCGCTTACTATTTTTGCAAAAAATAATTGATATTTGAGGATTGAACAATATTGTTTCATATAATAAAAGCGCTGGATTGAACTAGATATATTTTTTAACCACAGAAGATATAATAAATAGGCTGAAGTCAAATAAAGTTGGAATCAAAATAAATGGACAACGCTTTCATTGCACAAGATATGCTGATGACACTATGCGAATAAGATTTAAAAAAATATAGAAACGATGCTAAGCTTGATAGACGGTGTTTCGAATTTCGAAATAATTTGAAAGCATAGAGACTAAAACCAATAATCGAAGAAAAAAATCAAATACCAAATCATCAGTGCAAAGAGAAATATAGGTACACTCAATTATATACCAAGTTTGTTCTAGCGTCTTTCTTACAAGCGTTTGATAAGATGTGGCATGAAGGAGTTACCTATAAACTGAGCAAACTCTTGCCTAGAGAGTTTGCACAATTATTGAAATCTCAAATTTAGACAGGAGTTCCACAAGGCAGTTTAATGAAACCAGTCCACTCCTGTCTTCTTTGTCCCCGAGATGAGAAATCGCCCCTAAAGGCGGAAGAATTAGGAAATTGTCAACGGCAGGGGAATACAGAAGGCAACGAGAAACCACTGCATTAAAGATATTTTTATATATCCCCGTGATATTCATCCGGTCAACTCCTATCATGTTGGAAGCTTAAATACAAATGGCCTATAGTCCCAAGCAGACATTAGGTGGTCAGGAGGTGCGAATAATTCCCCGTTTCCACCTGGATTAGAGAACAACAATATTCACTTGGAACGTAAGAACATTATTTGCAGCGGGAAAGCTCGATAATTTACTACAGGGAATGAACAGAGTGAAGGTAAACAGCATTAGAGTGACTAAAATCCGATAGCCTGGAAGTGGAATGCTCAAACTAAAAGGTAAGGTATTTTACTATTTCGGCAATAATGCTGATCGAAATCACCAACATCGTGTTGGTATCTTAATAGATGAGAACTTACAAGTCAGTGAAAAACTTCGTTCCCATTTACGAAAGAATAATTCTAATTTAGCTATATGGTAGGCCTATTAACATCAATATTGTCTAGGTCTATGCTACAACAGCAGCAAACCAGGACAAGAAGCGGAAGACTTCTATATAGAACTAGGTCAGGTCTTAAAACTCACAAAAACGAATAAAATGAGTACAATTTTTGGAGATCTTCATGCCAAACTGGGCAAAGGCAGGATGGAATCAGTGGTTGGTGATTGGGGCTTAGGTGAGGGGATTGATGGGCAAAATGTTGGTTCGATACTGAGAGAAGAACATTATGATCGCAAACACATTGTTTAAACTCCCGCCAAGACGACTCTACACCTAGAAATCTTCACAGGATAACGATCATTACATTTATCGTAATCAAATAGATTACATCACAATTATCCGAAGGTTTAGAAACCCTATCAGCAAAGTGACTACAATACCGGGTGCCGATATCGGATCAGACCACAACCCAGTGTGTGCCAACATCGTTTTGAGCCTTGCCGAACATAAAATAAAGAGGCTGAGAATCTTAGCAGACTCGGAGACAGTTTCTAATTGCTGAAAATCTGGAGACAATATACAACTGGTCTTTTCAACGACATCAGACCGGAGAAACGCTTCATGGGAATGTACACCCTATAGGGACCCAGCATATTTTTAAAGAGTAAAATCATACAGGCCATCAATGTAATGAAAAATAACAAAGCTCCGGGTCCTGATGATATGTATTCTGAAACATTTCACTTAATTAACGCTTCAATAACATCTATAACACTGGACGTTTCCCTAAAGATTGACTACGCTCTAGGTTTATCACACCAAAATCGAACAGCGCAACCTTGTGTAAAGATTATCGTGTCGTCAATTTAATGAGCCACTTTCTAAAACTTTCCTTCGGATTCTACACACCAGGCTTAATAAAAAGTGTGAGGAAGTGCGGGGCCAGTCAATTCGGATTTAAAGCCGGATTCGCAACTAGAAAAGCCATATTCAGTCTCCAGGCGGTGATCCAGAACTGCCAGGATCAAAGAGAATAAGTTTCTATGTGTTTCATCGACTAGGAGAAGCCATTTGACAATGTTAAGCACAATCTTTTGATAACATACCTTAGAAATTTGGAACTGGACGGGAAATATGTAGGGATAATCGGTAACCTGTATTGGCACCAAAGAGCATAAATTCGAATAAGTAACGCCGGAACAACTGAAGATTTTGAAATTAAGAAAGGAGTTCGCCAAGGGTGTATCCTTTCCTCGATGTTGTTCAACATGTACGTGGAAAGGGCATTCCCAGAGCTAATCTCAGATAGTCTCTTTGGAATTAAAATAAATGGAATCCCCATTAACAATATCCGGTATGCGTATGATACAGTAATATTAGAGATAGTGCACATGATCTCCAAAGTCTGCTGGATTGTGCCAATGAAGAAAGCCAAAGACTAGGTTTCAGAATTAACATTAGCAAAACCAAGTTTATGATTTTTAGTAGGAACGATATTCTACACGTTCGAATACTAATTGATGAAGAGAACATCGAACAGCTCACACAGTTTAAATACTTGGGATGCATGGTTAACAGATAATGGGATCCGGATCAAGAGATAAGACGCAGGATCGAACAGGCTAGAATGATCTTCCCAAGACGTCGAAAATTTCTTACAGACAAGAACTTGAATTTTAGCTTCAAGTATAGAATGGTAAAATGCTATGCTTGTCCGTTCTCTTGTACGATTTTGGGGCATGGACGTTGAAGGTGTCAATCAACAACAAAATTTGAAACGTTCGAAAGGTGGATCTTATGGCGAATGTTAAGGATGTCTTGGATCAATCGCGTGAGAAATAAGGACGTTCTCCGGAGAGCCGCCCTAGCAGAACGAGAGATTTTCAAAAATATCAAGAAAAGAAAAATAAGTTATCTCGGACACGAGAACGCTATCACTTTCAACGCCTCATTCTTCAGGGTAAAATTGAGGGAGAAAGTAGAGAAATAAAAAAAATCGTGGCTAAGAAACATCCGTCAATAAACGAGGAGAAAAGACTTCCAAGCGTTACACAATGCAGCAGTTGGTAGAACCATCTGATGAGAAAACGATGTATATCTACGCAGGAATCTGCGCAGTAATTTAAGAAGAAGAAGAAGAAGTTCTTTACCTGCTATATGCCGGTGATATTCCAGAACTAAAGTATGACACAATAGCAAGCTTTGCTGACGACACTGCTACAGTGGCTGTAGGCAAAGAGCACAAAAAGTGGTAACAAATTTTCAAACCTCAGGTAACAAAATTAAGTTGACTAGGCAATGTCGAATTAGATTGAACAAGGCTAAAACCGCCTTTCTCAGTTTCGCGAACAAAAGAACTCAATATATCCCTGTTGGTATAAATAATATTGAAATGCCGTATGCTGATACAACATTGTCAATGCTCCTTGCTTACTTAAATTTGCTTAGTCAAAGATACATTTGTTGGACGCACTCTGAGATATAATATCTTTCTAGCAGCATTATTTTAAGGACACATAGTCAAAAAACGGATACCTAAGCTTTTGGAAAACCTGATTCAATTGATGAAATACAAATCTAAAAGGAAAAGAAAAGAATTGCTAAAGACAGAGAATCATAATTGCGACGACAATGCGTCATCGCCTTTAGACGCTGATAATAATAATCAGTACTGTGTAACCTCTTTAGACCAATGGCTTCTTGGAAATAACTAATTCAGAATGAATGAAAGTATCAAGAAATATCATGAACTTGGAGGATGACATTTGTTAAAGGTGAAAGTTGAGAAACAACTGCAAATATGTAACTCTTTATGAATCCACTTACCATTCCTGACTCAGGATCATAAAACCTTTGAATAAGTTGGATGCATGTTGATTTTCCACAACCAGAACTTCCAACAAGAGCTACAGTTTGTCCAGCCGGGATTTCTAAGTTTAGACCTGTAAGAATCTAAAAATTAAAACAAAATAACTTTACTAAATGTATCACTCTCTGAAAGGTGTTTTACAGGGAAGTATTTGGCGGTTAGATACCGTCAAATGGGGTTAAGTGAATCAGAAAAATATGTATTTTATTGCTATATCGAAAACCACTAAAGTAAGGAATATGCAAAAAAATAAATATACATTAATACACGTTTTCTGAGGGATTTATTATATATATTTACCATTTTTGAGTATTGTAACCGCGCTTTTTTTAGGGTCAAATGTTGATTCACTTTTACTTTTACACTTTACATTTTGATTGAAGTTATTTTGATAAAATATGGTACATTGTTTCTACTATATAGGTTATACCGGTGACCAAATTGATGACTGCTTGCATTAAAGAGAGATATGTGTTATTAAAAACATTTTAAAGAAAATTCAATTCCATAACGCACTTGCTGCGTCCAGACTTTTTATCTTCTTCCCTGCTCAGCACCCCTATTCACTCCTGGTCCTGCAACTTTCTTAGCGGCCGTTTGCAAGAAATATTTCTTGTGGCATGTCCATCTAGAAAGGGTTCTAAGCATGTTTCTGAAACTTTTTTTCTAAAAGTTGCCCGTGTGCAAATTTACCGAAAATTTAATTGTTATTTCCAAAAGAAATTTACCTGCTAAATTATAACCGTGTCAGGTATTTTTCCTTATTAATTGCTTGTATGATCCATTTTAGTCAACCCAATCGAACCAGTGTCTGCAAACTAAATTAAAAAAAGGTTTTTTAAAAGAAATTTGTAGTTATTTTTCAAATGTAGTACCCACGCTGTCTTTATATGCGTTTAAGTATGTATCAAAAATGAAGATTCTAGTTTAGTGAATAATTGGTTTATCACTATTTGACATATTTTAACAAAAATGCGCTGCCATAACTCACTTGCTACACCTAAACTCTTTTCAACACTTATTTACTATTACTGTATCCATACTTTTTGAAAATTAAATAAATATAAACAGTACAAAATTTTGAAATTATAATTTTAATAATTTACACTGTACATCTGATCACATGTGTGATTTAAACTGGTCTATGATATATACTTTCATTTACTTCAAATGTTCTATAAAGAGTAAAAGCTAAGAGCAAAGAAAGTCATAAGTACCTTGGTACCCTAGGTATTATACCTATATTAGTTTGAGGTAGGTATATTTCTTCGTGAAATAATTTCGTTACAGTACCTACATGCATTGATTAAGAACCTGAATCTGATGTACACAACAATTTTCTTGTTTGTTTGATTGAATGTTAGAATCATAATATACTACAGTCACAGTCGACGCCCGAAGGCATTTGTTAAAGTTATATTAAACTTAAAAGTTGGGTTATTATTTACCTATTATTTGTATTAACCATTGAATATAGGTAGTTGTTTTATTAGTTAGTTAGTTTTATTAGGTATTAGCGGAGTCGAATTCGAGGTTATGCGCAGAACGTACATGTTTCTCTCATGACTCCTGTCAGTTAACAGATGACGAATAGTGGTGTTGTCAAATTAAACTAGAGAGATGGAGATGACTTTTAAATACCGTGAAAATAGGAAGCTTAATATTTATATGTATAATATAAATATAATCTAATAAAACGCAGTTCTAGATTGCTTTTAAACAAATTGAATCACTTTCGTTTAAATTTAGACTTATTTACTTTTTTCTGATGTCTGCAGATATAGATGAGAGTTGTCGTAAATGGCAATCCCGCGGATTGTTTATTTTGACATATTTTCTTAGCCTGTCCGTTTAAAACTTAATTTGGAGATTCTGTTTGCAATGGCAACGGAACCCTGATTTATCCCTCTGACTTTGTCTAACATCATGGGCATCTATTTATAAGTAATTTCAGGTCACATAGTAGATTATTGATTTTTTATTTACTTATAACTCAAGATGCTACTGAATCAATTGAGCTGCTTGTCAAGCTTCTGTTTAATATTTCTAGTAATTTAAAATATATTGCGTTGTCAAGCAGTTTTTTGCATTTTTCTCTAAAAGTATTTGAGTGTCAAAACTGTCTAACGAACTCATCCAAGCTATTAACAAATTGAAGGGAACTGCCAAATTTGGTTTGGATTGATGAATTATTTTTTAAGTTACCGGTTGGATACGTACATACATACATATATATATATATATATATATATATATATATATATATATATATATATATATATATATATATAAACTTTTTATCTGACCTTGGATTTGGGTTCTAGGGGTCCTAATTCGTGCTCATTTGAAGAAATATTCCAAAAATCTCACCATCGATACCTCTCTATTAGTGCATTTTCTTAACGAAAATTCACTAAAACGTGCTTTCATAACGCGTTCATGTGTGGCTTACCTGTTTTCGAAAGCGACGCGCCCCTACACATCTGACAGCAGTAAACATACCAACAAACGATTACTACGCGAAGAGGGCTAGTTCAGTGGATAGGTAGTTTCAGATAAAGGTCGGAAGTTAATGAAACTTTGGGAAGTTTTTTAAGGCTGGTTAATAAACATTTTCTCAAGTTTTGGACCTCGAGGACCCTGTGCAAAAAAAGAGGGGGGGGGGGGCACTGCAAAATTTTTGACCTTTCTCCGGTTTTTCCTGAATAACTTTTTTCCCTTACATACTACGGCAAAAACATCAGATTTCATCAGAGAAGAAAATAAGCTTTTGTGAATTAGGGTTGGGTGGGGAAGGGGGAGCGGGGTTGGTTGGGAGTTTCCGAAGTTGGCGGTTGTAACCAGACATCATAATGACAACAACATTTCACAATAATTCGGGTATAGCAGAAGAAATAAGGTGGAATTCTGTATTCTTCGGCATTTTTTAGCGAATTTAGATAAATTAATTTTTATTCGAAGCGCCATATTTTGGTAACAATTTGACATACAAACATACTTGACCAGTCAAAATAGTAGGAAATTTAACGCTCTACAAAAAGGCTTAGATTTTTTGCCGTAGTATGTAAGAGAAAAAAGTTATTCAAAACCGGAGAAAGATCGACATTTTTGCAGCCTCCCCCCTTTTTTTTTCGCACATGGTCCTCGAGGTCCAAAACTTGACGAAATGTTAGATAACCACCTTTGAACAACATCCCAAAGTTTCATTATCTTCCGACCTTTTTCCACCTAACCCCACTTTTTCCAACCTGTCAACTAGACTAGGCATAGAACTTGCGAATATGAAATCTGCGCATCAGACTCAGACAACTGAACCAGTTGATTCATGTTTGCCCATACTGATTCACTTAACCCCGTTTGATGGTACTTTAAATGACATAATTTATCAACAAACTGGTTGTTAATTTACACACAGAAGCTGAAGCTTTTATTTAAGACAATATTAGGAAGCAGTAAGTAACTACATCATTTTTTGTTGTTCCCACAGACATTATGCCACGGAAATTCTGTAAGATAGAGAACATTTTATCCCGAGGCATACTTATTTTGTTGTACTTACCGGTACATCTTTTCGGGAAGGGTATTTGAAATGTGCGTTGTGAAATTTTATATTGCCTTTGATGTTGGGCAACTTATCACCATGGTGTTTACTCGTATTTATAATCGGGATGTTATCGATGACTTGGAAAATTTTACCGGCAGCTGCTCTTGCTACACTGAAAGCTTCAATATATGGTGATGACATCCCAAAATTCATGCTGCCTGTCATTACGCTAAAAAATACCTGAAATAGTAATAGTAACATTTATTTATACTAATTATATAATGTGCCATGCAAATAAGTGTTGATTGTGCTTGCATAAGTCACAATTTAATTAAGGATATGTTCCCAATAAAATTATCAAAAGATCTGCATTCGCTGTCACGATAAATTTCACCCAAGATCTTAATTAAACAACAAATAAATAATACTATATATATATATATATATATATATATATATATATATATATATATATATATATATATATATATATATATATATATATATATATATATATATATACGAATTAAGTTTAATTTGAAAACAAGAAATAGTCACTCGGGGCTAAATCCGGAGAATAGGGCGGATGAGGGAGCAATTCGTAGCCCAATTTATGCAATTTCGCCATGGAGACTACACATGTGTGCACCCTTGCATTGTCTTGATGGAAAAGAACTTTTTTATTGGCCAAATGCGGTCGTTTTTTCTTCAAATCGTCATTGAATCGGTCCAATGAGTTGGTATAATATTCGCCATTGGTTGTTCTTCCCTTTTGTAGGTAATTAATGTGGATTATACCGCGTGCATCCCAAAAAAAATGGTCGCCATGACTTTATCAGATGACAAACCCACCTTAGCCCTCTTCGGCGCCGATTCGCACGGCGAAACCCACTGTTTTGACTGCAGCTTGGTCTCTGGTGTGTTGTGGTGAATCCATGCTTCGTCCACGGTTACGAAACGGCGCAAAAACTCGTTCCTATTTCTGTTGAACGCCAAGGACTCCCTCGAATTTGTCACACGATTGCGTTTGTGGTCAATTGTGAGCAAACGCGGCACCCATCTTGCGGATAGCTTTCTGATACCCAAGTGATCATGCAAAATCCAAACCACTGAGCCATGTGATATGCCTATGGCTTCCACAATCTCCAACACTTTCAATCTCCGATCGGCCAACACCATATCGTGAATTTTTTCAATTATTGTAGCGTCCTTATCTGGGCGTCCAGAACGTTCGGCGTCATTTATGCTTGTACAGCCACAACAAAATTCAGTAAACTACGTTTTTACCATGGACATTGATGGTGCAGGGTCCCCCTAGTATTTTTCAAACTTAGCCTTGGTTTGAGTGATGGTTTTTTTCGCAACAAATAATGTTTGATGAGCACACCAAATTCACTTTTTTCCATTTTCGTTATAACTCAAGAGGTTGTCTGCTTTCAATAGCTACCTAACACAAACCAAATGACGCAGCTTTTCCAAAATTTGGCAGGAGTCAACTGACAGATGCTTGTTCACAGGAGCAGTGTTGCCCTTCCTGTGAAGAGGCGGGAAATTCAAAAAGCCACGGAGTTATTGACCCGCCTTCGTATATATATATATATATATATATATATATATATATATATATATATATATATATATATATATATATATATATATATATATATATATATAATGCCCGTTAGAGTAGTGAATTTTCATAAGAATTGTACACTATGGCATATTACTAACATAAAAACTTACACAGACCTTAAAAATTGATTTTAGAGGTCCTAGTAGGCACAAAATAAAAAAAATATTTCGAAAGTGTTACCATCGATCTCTCTATTATCAAAAAAATCTTGTGTTTTAACCTCTTTTGAGAAAAATGCCCAAACTCAATTTACCATGAAGCTAAAAACTTAAATTTTGCTATATCTGTAGATAGTGCAAGTCTCTTTAAAAGACACTTTTTTTAGTTAATTTTATTGGCAGTTAGATACATTGATACATAAATTACCTCATATAAATAATAGAAAGAAAAAGTACATAGTAAGTATCAAACTACCAAAAGGGAGAGTTAGCTACGAGGTCCACAGAACCTCATGCTCTCTACCACTCAACCTTTTACACTTATAACTTAAGAAATATATAAACTCATCATACTAGATATGCACAACCAGATAATATATACATATCTCAACAAAACAAAAATAAAGAAGAAAGAACATTAAAGTAAATATCACATTGTGAAACAACATAATCTTGTTTCTATATTTTACCATCTATTGAAAGCTTTTTTAAAATCTTTTTGAATTTACCAGCCGGCAGATTCTTAGGCTCATCTGGCAACCGGTTGTAAGTTTTTACAACCATATATGTAAACTACGACTGATACAACGCTGTCAAATGCTTTGGTAAATTGATCTTTGCAGCTGATCGGGTATTGAGTCGATGTACATCAGATCTAAAAGTAATCTTTTCATAGAGATATGTAGGCATTTCCTCTCTTATAACTGCGTGACAGAATATGCTGAAATGCAAATAATATCTTTCTCCATTGTCAGTCATCCTAGTTCATTGAGAGAAGGTGTTACGTGATCTCGTTTTCTGAAACCATATATTAATTGAACACAGCTATTGTGAATAATCTGTAGTCTTGTTAAGTCAGCCCTAGTCCAAACAGGCGAGAAAACTGGGCTGGTAAAGTTTAGATGAGACAGTACAAGAGCCTCGCACAGAATTGCTCTACTTTTCCTATCCAGCAGGTGTCTGCTAGCATATATTAGCTTCAATCCGCAAAAAGCCGGTTTACGTGCCCCGTTTATTTCACCGTGTTGTCCATAAGAAGTCCCAAGTTGACTGCACTTTCCAATATTTTCACCGAGTATTGTTAACTGTCACATCCACGAGGCTGCTTATGGTTGCTATAATGCTTTTACTCCCAAACAGTAATAATTTTGATTTGGTTTCATCTACACTTAAACAAAATTTATTTCTAGTGCCCGCTAGCCGGATAAGACCGCTGTTGATTTTTTCCATCGCAGATACTATGTTCTCCCCCAGGAATGAAAAATAGACCTGCGTGTCATCCGCATAGAAGTGACAAGAACAATATTGCAGCTGTTTGTAAAACTCGAATGTCTAGAAGTTAAACAATAAAGGTCCCAGAACGGATCCCCGTGGACCGCCATTGCCAATACAAATAAGACTGGATATAGCATTCCCAACCTTTACTGCTTGCTTCCTATCTTGCAAATAATTACTAATAAGCTGGATTGCAGACGCAGCAAAGCCAATATTGTGCAAGATTACAACAAGCAGCCTATACTTAAGCCTATTAAACGCTTTACTTAAGCCTGAAAGTATTAAGGCGGTTACTTTTTTATTTTCTATATAACTCAGTATATCATCAGTAACCTTCAGCAAAGCAGTGGTACAACTATGCCTATCTCTAAAGCATGATTGAGTAGGTGGGTATAAGTTATCTTTCTGCAGATGAGTCTTTATCTGAGAGAGAATGATTTTTTCAGAGACCCTGACCAAGACACGAAGAATGCTCATATAGGTCAGTCTGCGACGCATCAACAAAATGTTAATTTATCTTAGATGGATCACTTAAAAATTCAGACAAGCTAGGCTTACTATTCCTACATATGTTCATGCCCCTGAGCTTCCTCCAGAACCCTTTATTTATTATTATGTGACCGTCTAGCAGCAAAGACTACCTACGCCTTGTTTTCCTCAACTATGGCATTTCTTGTCAGATTTCGAAGTTCTTTATAATATACCCAGTAACTGCAACTTAGTTCGTTTACAATGACATAGAGCCATGTCTCTCAGTGACATCATTTTTTTTTAATAATAGGACTAATCCATGGCGCTTTAGGTCGGACTATTTTGACACTCCTTACAGAAGCATGGTAATTGAAAACCCGAAGCAAACTCTCATTGAAATAACTTACTTTGTCATCCACACTGCCAAGTGTGTACAACCCAACAAAGTCAGCCTCTCCCAAGTCGGCCGCAAACAAGTCACGGTCAAACCCTCCGAAATCACGAAAGGTGTACACAAAGTGTTCCGGCTTCACCCGCCCAACAGCAAGCCCACACGAAACCAGCAGATGATCCGAAATGACAGAAGCGCCCGAGACAGCGACGTCCACCAAAGAGACATGTTCAGAACACACAATCAAGTCCAAAGCTGTAGCACTAGTCTGGGAATATCTTGTGGGCTTCCGTACCACCTTATTAAGAGCATAAAATACCAAAACATTGTCCAACCTTCTGTACGATCTACTACTATGGTCCAAGACATTAATTTTAAAGTCTCCCAGACACACTAAGTTGGAGAACTCCGGAACCAGTATGCTTATGACCGTCTAGAACTCTCCCGGGAAATCAGCAATCGGCTGAGAAGGCGGTCTATATACCAGACCAATAGCATATGTTTCACGCCCTATATTAAGAGATATCCAAAGCTGTTCCGTGCTCTCAATGGGAAAGCCTTAAATTCTATAAGCTTTGAGCTGATTCTTGATATAAAAAGCCACGCCACCACCAGTCGTCAACCTATCTAGAGGAGTTTTAAAAATATCGAGCAAAAACTAAAAATTGTGTTTTTCAAAAAATTAAAATATCTTCGCCATCTTGTAAACAAATTTAATAAAATTTGGTAGTTTTGTATTAGTGACTACGACCAGAATGACATATTGGATTTATACGTCATTAGATAGAGCATAAATAGAGCTTTTCAGCCATGATTAACAATCTCTGGATAACGAAAAATGAGAATTTTCTTGGCATTTCTCTAGGAACCAACTGAAATACAATATTCTCCTTTCTAAGTCACCATCTCGCAGTCCTTGACTAATATGTGCTTTATATGGACGATCGTTTTCTTCGCCTGTTGAGTTATAACAGATTCTATAAATATTTGGTCCTTGCAGCCTCTAGTGTTTTTGCGGCAGCCTTTTTTCTCCTCCGCTACCAGTTGGAAATTATGTGTATACTTATACACCTTCTCGGTTATGATGGATGTCAGTAGTTTGTAGATGGTAGGGAGGCACCTTATAGGGCGGTATTTACTTGGGTGAGGTTGTGAGGTTAAGTATTGGATAAATCTAATACGAAATAAGGGATGAGGTAAGAAAAGAAATTTGCGATCTTCTGATCTGTAACAATAAATATTTTGTACCAATAATTATGGATGTTGTCACAGCCTGGTGCCCTCCAGTTGTGTGTTTTACGTATGGCTTTCGTCACTTCTGCCAAGGTGACTTGATTTTCTGTCATTGTTGGTATTTTTTCCATTCTTCTGCTCTCATTCCTAATCCACACAGCTCGTTGATTGTGCTTTTGTGAGCTCTCCCATATCCCAGAAGAAAAGGTGAGCATGTCGGCATTATGTAATGATCGATTATCTGGTTGCTGTGCGTTGGCTGTATTATCTTTTATTGATTATTATTATTATTATTATTATTATTATTATTATTATTATTATTATTATTATTATTATTATTATTATTATTATTATTATTATTATTATTATTATTATTATTACCAGTAATTATAAAATTTGTGTAAGTACATTTAGAGAATCCAAATCACCAAAACACATTTAAAAAACCTGACGATCGTTTCACTAACCAAGTTAAGGTCATCAGAGGATGAATAATTCTGAGAATTATTATATTATATTCTCGGAATTCTTTATCCACTGATAGCGCTAACCTGGTTAGTGAAAAGGCTGTTTAAAATGTGTTGTAGTGATTTGGTTTCTCCAAGTGTACTTATCAGTGTTCATCACAGGTTTCAATCTTCACTTATTGTTAAAGAGGCGTATTCAAATTAATTTATTGATCCTTGCTATCCGTAATTCTCACACCCATACAGCACAGATACATTCTGAGAATTTATTTCGAAAGAATATTCAAACATCCCCAGAACATTCTCACAAGGTACAATATATATTCATAGAACATTCTATGAACATGAGAATGGGACAGATTATGTGATAATAATAAAGTTCTTAGAATGTTATTTATAATATTCCTAGGATCTCCCAGTATCTTCTGAAAATGTCCCACGAACATTCAATGAATATTCTCAAGATGTTCATTATAAATCATGGGAACATTGCTTTTAAAAAAATATATATTCAGGGCTGTTTCGTATAAGAACCCACACAGAGCAGTGGCGTGTAAGGGAACCTAAAATATGGTGATTTTATGTAACATACCCCCATACTAAGTTGCACCCCTGAGAAGTTATAGGCCTTCAAAGTGGGGTTTTAAATTTCGAAAAAAAAATATCAATATCTCAGTAATACTTCAATTTAGAAAAAAAAAACAAATTTGGTACACGTTTTGGGTGTACCAAGAGCATTTGTCGATGGTGAGTAGATTTGCATTGAAGCATTTCAAAGGGTTGAATAACGTGATGAACCCATAAAATGTGACTATTGGCGGATTTAAAAAATTATTATTTTACTTTATGGGGAAGTAAATTGTAAAACTTTTTCCGCTTGTTATTATTCAAAATAACATTTGTCGTTTTCAAGAAAAACCCGTAGAACTAAAGACATATATTTTACCAATGTTACATAAAACTTAAAATCATTAAAAATTCAATAGATGCCTAGGAAATTATCACTTTAAAGAATTTCTATAACTTATCGGTAGCAATTTTTTTTTTTTATTTCTGTTGTTTGTTTTCTAATAAATTATACTCATTCACACTTTCTCCTGATTGTCAAATTTGACGTATACATAATTGTATTGGCAAATATCGAATTTTCTATGATTTTTAGTAACATCGATAAAATATGTTTTTTAGGTATTCGTGTTTTTCTTGAAACAAACAAAGTTTTTTGAAAATAACAGGAGTAATAAAAGTTTTAAAGTTAAATTCCCCACAAAATGAAATAATAATTTATTGAATCCGCCAATGTGTTAAAAAATTGTGACATTTTAAGGGTACATCACCCCCAATCAACCCTTTTAAATGCCTTTTAGTTATTGATAACCTGACACCGTGTTTTAGTTGCTTCTCTACTCTGTGTTATGTTTGTAATTACACACTGTTCTCTGTGTTCACGTCACATTATTATCTATAACTAATTATGTTACAATATAACCTTATACTGCATGACCTAACATCATTCAAGTTGACATTCATTTACATTTACGTCTATCGGCCATCTTCCCTTCGGCATGGACCCGCGCTGTATGCCTAATTATACAATTTTTGTATGTGTTTAACACAGAACAGGTAACATATTCAAACATGCAAAATAGTTCCTCTTATGATTCTCACCGCTACACTTATACCGTAGTCGTTATCTATCTATAATATTTATTTATTTAAGTACACACCCTACTGTTATACACCATTCTAATGGATGTGGATAAGTAACAAAAGTAATGAACAATGAACAATAATAATACAAGAAATCTAAGAAAACTTAAATTAACAGTAAACAATTACTCGAATATATATATATATATATATATATATATATATATATATATATATATATATATATATATATATATATATATACAGGGTGCGAGATTTCGCTGGTAAAGCTAGACTGTGCTTATACTAATAGCATTATTAAATAATTCACTTCAGAAAATCACTATTTAGCATACACTTCATAACCTAAAATTTTTTCCGAATACACAGGTGTTCCCTTTGAGCTGGCCACTCACCAACTTAGTTATTTTAAATAGAACATCCTGTATATTTTTACATTTTCGGATTTCTCGAGTGATTATACGTCAAAAATGTATACGGTAGTATGAGCAGAAACCAATCCATTTTTGAGTTATTTCTTCTTTTTCAAAAATAATGGCCATTGCAGTCTCTGTTTTACAAGTCTTTATCTTGGTAAGTGATAAAGAAAGAACCATAATTTTGGCAAAGCTGGTGCGAAATACTATTATGATCATCCTAATGTACACTAAAGCGCGACTAGATATACAGTGTGTTCACAAAAGGGCATCCACTTCTGACAACTTCAACATTCAAAAACTATGTTTTTTCAAATGGAACACCCTGTATATTATTATATCATTGAACTTGAAATTTCATTACCTTTCATCTTATGTATGCATATCTATACAAAAACTTAAAACATTTTGAGATATATGATGAAACAACAAATTTAGAATGAATTATACGGCTGTTGGTGTGTAGGAGCCAAGAAAGACCCAGTATAAGCTAATTACTTGGACTTTTAATATTTTATTTAATCGATTTCCTGATAAGTCACTCATATTTTGGAAATTATGAAATCAGAGACACACCTAATATTCATTATATTTTTTACGAACTTTATGGAAAGTCTATGCAGTTAAAAGTATACATTTATCATTCTTGTAGGAATACCATTACATTTAATGAATATTCAACCTTTCACTTGGGTGGAGCACTTTAATGTAAACAACATTGTACATCAACATTTTCCCCTTAAATCGTGTTGACTGCTTTGCTTTACTTTTCATCGACAGGCTTTACATATTACCTGCTCTTGTTTACAAAGTGTGCTTTGCTTAGAAATTTAAAAGTTGACAAACTCACCCGCGATGCTATTTGACACTGTCAAAAAGTATTCTGTTAATTGTAGTTTAAAAAATCTTCCCAAAATAAAAAAAATGAATTATTATGAAGCCGAATTACGAGATATGCTCTTAACTTTGGGCGAATGTGATAGTAATAGCATCCAGAATTTATCACCAACGTTTTCCTGATAGGCGTCAGACGTCATTCGAAAGGCTAAACACCCGTTTTTTCACTA
The DNA here is from genome assembly GCA_964006375.1 of Tillus elongatus. Classification (NCBI taxonomy): domain Eukaryota; kingdom Metazoa; phylum Arthropoda; class Insecta; order Coleoptera; family Cleridae; genus Tillus; species Tillus elongatus. The sequence continues at coordinate 246,495,411 of OZ023263.1, read as the reverse complement.
CAAGCAGTGTAAAATATTGCAATAATGCCAAGTGTCCGTACAAAAACGATGAGCTAACGCAATTAGGTATAATTTTATCTGTGATTGAGGATCCACAAACCAGTACGAGAAGAATATCAGGACAACTTAACATAAGCAATTGGTCAGCAAGAAAGGCTTTGAAAAGAAACCGTTACCATGCCTACCATGTTTCAAGGCAGCACGCTTTACAAGAGGCATACTACAGGAATAGGGTGATATTTTGTGAGTGGGCAGTGGAAATTATGGACAATAATCCCAATTTCTTTGAATATGTACTTTTCAGTGATGAATGTTCATTTAGTAGTACCGGTAAGCCAAACCAACACAATCTTTACTATTATGCAGATATTAGTCCCCATTTTAGGCATACTGTGGACAACCAACATCGATGGACTGTAAACATATGGGCAGGATGTATAGGAAACTACATCATTGGGCCATATTTTTATGAAGGTACTCTGACAGGCCAAGGGTATTTTAATTTTTTAGAAAATATTTTGCCTGAATTTTTAGATAACGTGCCATTAGAAACACTGCGACGAATGTGGTTCCAACAGGATGACGCACCACCTCACACAACGTTACGTGTCCGAGATTGGCTTAATAATAATTTTCCTAATTGCTCGTTTGGTCGCGGGGGACCAGTTCACCAGGCAGCTCGGTCTCCGGACCTCACATCGTGTGATTTCTTTTTGGTGGGGGTATATTAAGGATCTTGTTTATGCTATGCAACTAATCACTGCAGAGGACATGATTCTTAGAATTAGGGAAGCATTCAACTCGATAACACCAGCAATATTGCAAACCGTTAGAAACTCTTTTAGACGAAGAGTGCATTTATGTCTGCAAGAAACTGGACGTAACTTCGAACTCTTCTTTAGTTTACTTTCATTAATATTTGTTATCTCATTGTTTGTTATAGTCGTTCCAATCATTTCTAAAGTTTTTAAGTTATTTTTTTATTGTTATCAAATAGGTACTATGCAAAACCTTTACTTAACGTATTATCTTTAAACTTTATGATATTATTTCTCAATAAACAGCTGAATAATGTTTAAGGGGTTTTATTTGGAATTGTAAAGTATTCAAAGTCCAACTAGTTAGCTTATACTGGGTCTTTCTTAGCTCCTACACACGAACAGCCGTATAATGCATTCTAAATTTGTTGTTTCATCATATATCTCAAAATATTTTAAGTTTTTGTATAGATATGCATATATAATATGAAAGGTAATGAAATTTTAAGTTCAACGATATAATAATATACGGGGTGTTCCATTTGAAAAAACATAGTTTTTGATTGTTGAAGTTTACAGAAGTGAATGCCTTTTTGTGAACACACTGTATATGTAGTCACGCTTTAGTGTACATTAGGATAATCACAATAGTATTGCGCACATGCTTTGCTAAAATGTTAGTTCTTTCTTTATTACTTACCAAGATAGAGACTTGTAAAACAGAGACTGCAATTGCCATTATTTTTGAAAAAGAAGAAATAACTTAAAAATGGATTGGTTTCCGCTCATATTACTGTATACATTTTCGACGTAGAATCACTCGAGAAATCCGAAAATGTGAAAATATACAGGGTGTTCTATTTAAAATAACGAAGTTGGTGAGTGGCCAGCTCAAAAGGAACACCCTGTGTATTCGGAAATAATTTCAGGTTATGAAGTATATGCTTTTTAGTGATTTTATGAAGTGAATTAATTGATAATGCCATTAGTATAAGCACAGTCTAGCTTTACCAGCGAAATCTCGCACCCTGTATATATATATATATATATATATATATATATATATATATATATATATATATATATATATATATATATATAATATTTTTTATTTGACGGTCACTTGCAAAAAAATATCGACACTCTCGCAAACGGACAGATAATTGGTGATCATTGAGTAAATAGGTGAAGACTTATAGACATAGACCGCGTACGATGCAACGGTATGAGAAATCCAGGATCGTAACGTGAGCATACACGAGGAATCCTTAAATATCTGGAAGACAACAATAAAGGACTGTCCAAACGAGCGGTCAACAGTTTGTGTAAAAATGATACAAAAAGATATTTACGTCTATCACTCAGGGCATGCAAGCCGAATCTCCCCAGCAGTTCGGAATGTGGAAAACCAATGGGGGGGTAGTGACCATCCCCTCTAAAACATAAATACTTCAGTATTTTACGCTGCAGATGTTCTATGTTATTTATATGGACACGATATATCGGGGACCAAATGACCGAACAATACTCCAATCGAGACTAGACAAACGAGAAGTAAAGCTTAAGTATCGTCTCGGATTTGAAATTTTTACTATTTCTGATTATGAAACCTACAAGCCTGTACGACTTATCTAACATGTATTGAATATGTGGAACAAATGCTAGCTGTGAATCAAAAGTGACTCCCAAATCTTTCACTGAGGTATGACGACGCAAATTTTCACCATTAATATTATAATCGAATAACAAGGGAGATTTTATCCTATAATATGACATGGCACAAGACTTGTTGATGTTTATAGGTATACGATTTACAACAGACCAATCAAGTACGGAGCTTAAGGCATTTTGTAATAATAAGCAATCATTGGATGATGTCACTTTACGATATAGTTTGATGTCATCGGCATACAATAAGAAGTTGACATTTAAGTAATCTTTTATGTCATTAATATATATATATATATATATATATATATATATATATATATATATATATATATATATATATATATATATATATATATTGCTATAGATAGCAAATAATAGGAAATATTACGAAATTTTAAGGGGAAAACGGGAAATTTATACATCCTAGTATATATAAAATAAATGTATACACCCTAATGTAGCAACGAAAGAGTTTTGGCAGGAGATGTCAACGCCCGACATGAATGTCAGTGACCCATGTAGCAACCCTCGATGTTAAGTTACATTCGAGTAATAAAAAAAATTATATACTAGAAATATCCGTAAAGAAACCAAGAACAATGCTTCAGTTTTTGTAGGGAGAATGAGATTGTAGATAATAAATGCAGTTATGTTGATTTTATTGTATGTAAAAAATAGATATGACCAAGCTAGCTAAAGACTCAATGTATTAAAAGAGCGGAGGTCATTTGTAAAAAACAAAAGTTTGTGTAGTATTAAGGTAATGTGCGTGTAAGAAAAAAACGTAAAAAGACACTAAAGGTTTGACGGAAAGCACAAACACAGGTGGTTTGATGAACAATAGCGTTTTTTCACCTGTAAGAAAGTGAATAAAAGCAACGGTCCGAGAGGGTCCGGGGTCTTTTCCATCCAGTGAATTAATCAGCATCACTTCACCAGACCAGGTGATCATCGTCATAATTATGTAAGTTGACATAAGAGATTCCAGAGTGCATCGAAGGGAGAGTATGAAACACCTCCAGAGTGCTACGAATATGGAATAAATATATCAATATGTTAACGAAGTAAATCCGTTAAAAATCAATATATGGACAGTAAAATATGGCATGGACAAATTAGAAAGGCAATAATAATTAATGATGGACACCATTAATGGAAAAACAATATATAATCCAATGGAAAATGTTTCAGTAAGTGTTACCTTTTCCTAAATTGACCAGTGCGGTTCGAATTTCACCATTTTAACAGCACCAATTAAATATTTTTGTGCTAATAAATTTCAATAAGCAAAAATTTGCTTGAAATAAACGGAAAGAGACCGTGATCTCTGTAGAATTGTCGATGTATATTGATTATGTTGTATCCATGTTTAACCGGTAATTGTGTAATTATTTATAATGTTACCTGAATGTTTTAATAGGATGTTTCAATTTATATTTATGTAAAGAATGTTTTAAAATATCTCTTTGTATTTAACGAGTGTCATATCGACACAGTTAAATGTTTTAATAGGATTTTTCAATTTATGTTTATGTAATGAATGCTTTAAATGTTTCTGTTTGTATTTAATGTGTGTCAAATAGACACCGTAAAATTTGTGTAATGAATTTAATGGAATGTATAACAGATTGTAATTAACGGAAGTATTGTTCTCAGTTAATAATTAATCAGCAAAATTGTTGTATGGCCATCTGTGCAGAGCGAAACTAATTTTTGATCAAGTAAAAATCAATAAATGAATTTAAATAGCACATATTAGTGAATTTTAATTAGTAGAAGCTAGCTGTAATTATAATGAACCCAACCTGATGATTAAGACATATGTTCTCAGCTCTAAAATAAATATTTGTAGGTATACTACCATAAAGTAATACCATAGCAATATATATATTGAATAGTAGCGGTGCTAAATGAGAACCCTGGGGAATCCCAGAAAAAGTGGTAAATATATAAGACCGGTAACCCTTAACTTCGACAAATAGTTGTCTATTGTGCAGATAGGATTTAAATAGGGCCAAAAGACTGTTAGAAAAACCAACACTGTCCAACTTAGAAACCAAGACGGAGTGATCCACTCGGTCAAAAGCCCTGGAGAAATCCAGATAGACCCCATCTACCCGTGAGTGCGTCTCCAGTGCTTCAGAAGCATATTGCGTAAAAGACACAAGATTGGCTGCTGTGGAACGGTTTCTAACAAATCCGTGATGTTCAGGTATTAGAACAGAGGAGAGGTGAAAGGACAGATGTCTACAGAGGCAAGCTTCCCATAGTTTATAGAAGTTATTACTTATAGATATAATTCGATAATTAAGAGCACTACTCTATCTCCGTCCTTGAACATAGAAATATTATAAGGACATCTCCAGCACATTCTTAGCGAATAATATTCTGAATAATGATCTATTCAAAAATCCTCAGTATATTGATAATAATTTTCTTAGGATGTCATTGAATGAATGTATTCAGAATATCCAAGATGCAGTTTAAAAATCCATAAATCTTATTGCTCGTAGAACATTCCGAAACAAATATTCTGAAAAAAGATTGTGAGAATATTCTGAGAATATCTTGCGCTATATGGGTACTTTCTAATGTATTAATTCTTAAGAAAAAATGACAACATTAAATAACCATTTTTCCTATAACTTTTGTGTGATATTTTCTTTGGGTTGATGCTAAATTAACAATCTTTCAAGTAAATATTAAATATGTACTAACCGTAACCATGTTTCCAGCATCGTACGTTGGATTTTCCTTGCCTTTGTCCTGCAAAACCAGTTTAACACCATACCAGAAGGCGAGCGCATAACTGCAGTAAATGAAAAACCACAGAACACCAAATCCTATAGCTGTCATCAATTGTCTCCTGATGTTGTTTTTCTTGGCGTATTCTAGTTTCTCATCGTACCTCTCAGATTCTTGGTGCTGACCACCGAACGCTATAACTGTCCTAAGCGCACCTAACACTTCTTCAGCTATGGCTCCGGCTGATCCATATGCATCCAGTTCTTTTTTGGCTATCTTTTGTGAAAGCTAAAAAATATTTATGTCATTAAATAATGCAAGCTTTCGCGGCTGATGTTAGTCAATCTGGTTAGTCATGTGGTATCTTGGTATGTCTACAAAAGCTTATGGATCCAAAAAAACCAAGTAAGTTTAAAATTAAATATAGATAAACTAATTTTAGTAAAAATTAGCAAGTATAGCGGAAGCTCTTATTGTAAATGGTAAGTAAAAGTAACTTCAAGTTCTAAAATTAGATTGAATAGTTTTTTTATCATAAAAATTAGCCAAATTAAAGTGTGACAATATAATAATAATAATAACTTATATAATAATTTTATTTTTTTGCATGACAATAACAACAACAAACAAATAAACAAATAAATAAATAAAGTTTAGTCCCACAAGAGTTAAAACTTGTAACTGAGATTAAAAAGCGAGACACTAGTCCTATAATACAATTTTGGCACAGCACATCTAATCTAATCTATTCGGGACGCAGCAAGTGCCATATAATAGTGAATTTTCATAATAATTGTAAACTATTAGCAAGGTAGGCGGGCAGGCGTTTATTCGGAAAGACCAAGGGTAAGTCACATTATTTCCCTCGGGGCTCATGCCATGGTCTTTTAGACCGAAATGTACGCAATCTTGCACTGCGTGCGAGAGAACAAGAGGAGGGGCTACACCAACAAGCGAATCCTAATAGCCACAGACAGCCAGGCAGCGCTTAAGGCCCTAAGTGGCCCACAGGTAAATTCCAGGCTGGTTAGTGAATGCCTAGACGAGAGGAACGACCTGGTTGGGCAGAATGAGGTCAGCCTCATCTGGGTGCCGGGTCACTCGGGGGTCAAAGGCAATGAAGAAGCTGACAGTCTCGCGAAGGGAGGATCAAAGGAGCCATTAATTGGACCAGAACCGATCCTGGGCGTATGGAACGGCACGGCCAAGGGAACCATCAAGTCCTAGGTAGGGGACCAGCATAAGGCATACTGGACAGATTACCCAGGGATGAGACATGGGATGATACTAATTGGGGATCCCAGTTCAAAGAGAACTGTGGAGCTGCCAAATCTTAGCAGAGAACAGCTCAGGAACATAACAGGACTGTTGATGGGACACATGGCTGCCAAGAAACACCTTCATAAAATGGGACGGTTAGAGGGGTACCTGGCATGCAGACTCTGCGGCGAGGGGGAGGAATAAGCAGAGCACATCTTGTGCGAGTGTAAAGCTTGGACAAAGACAACTTATCTACGGACAGCCTAGATCGGAGACAGAGCAATATAAACCTTCACCCTAC